>CM070434.1:4672561-4710061 GCA_036324595.1 Champsocephalus gunnari | reverse complement strand
TGTCTGAGCAGCTGCAGCTCGCAGGTGTCCGCAGACAGAGGATCCTCCAGCCCTTTGTTCCTCTGGGGCATCAGAGAGGAAGGAAGGATCGTCGCTGACCCGCGGCGGCTTTAAGGAGAGGAAACCGATCCCCTGACGATGCCGGCATCCCTGCCTTCGAAGAGAGGAGGAAGAGGAGGAGAGGAAGAGGAGGAGAGGAGTGCGTTTCTTCTACTTTCAACCACAGATTTCTGACGACCTCATCCGAGTCGAGACGGGACGAGCGGGGCGCCACAACTAATCGATTCGTTGGTGACGTCATCATGTGTGTGTTTTACGCGCCGTTAAGCCCCGACGTTATCGGTCTTTTTATCGGTGCTGGAGACATTTAAAACGTATGTCGTGTATTATTGCTACAAAAACATTATATCGCAGTTTTAGTTTCGCCAACTCCGTTTCAAACGCAATCAGACTACAACATGTGTCGATGATGTATTTTCTATCTTTCCAATCCAGGCGAGAGATCTCTCCCCGTCTGTGTGCGAGGGGGCGGTTTACACACACACCCGGTGCATGCGCACCCACACGGCTGCTACATGCGGCAACACACACGGCTGTACATGCGCAACACACACCCGGCTGCTACATGCGGCCACACACACACGGCTGCTACATGCGGCACACACACACGGGCTACATGCGCACACACACACCCGCGCTACATGCGCCCACACACACACGGCTGCTACATGCGGCCACACCACACGGCTGCTACATGCGGCCACACACACACGGCTGCTACATGCGGCCCACACACACACGGCTCACGGCCCACACACCGCTACTCGGCCCACACACGCTGCTACTGCGCCACACCACACACCACACACACCACACACACACACCACACACACACCACACACACACACACACACACACACACACACACACACACACACACACACCACACACACACACACACACACACACACACACACACACACACCACACACACACACACACACACACACACACACACACACACACACACACACACACACACACACACACACACACACACACACACACACACACACACACACACACACACACACACACACACACACACACACACACACACACACACACACACACACACACATCACAACACACACACACACACTACACACACACGACACATGCCTCAATCTGCTGTTCACGTGAGCACAGAGAGACATAATGTCGTACAAGATATTTTCAAATGGCATGTGCCCATGGAGAGTAAGACTGTGTGTGTTGAACTCAAGAATGGACTAAAAAAGACAAATATTTATTAAATATGTTGCTGGTGGCGAATAAAAAAAAGCTCTTTAAAAGGTCACCTAGCATGCTATCTGTAGGCGATAGCACAGCTCTCCGATACAAATATATAAAAACATGTCTATGAAGTGTTTTGCTCAAAACACCAAACAGATCGTTCTAGCCGTGCCTCATGTCCCTCTATTTCACTTCCTGTTTCTAAAGTTCTGATTTGGGGATAAAGCTTTAAAGAGGAGGGGTCTGAGCTCATGCGGGACCCGGCAGCTACCGTCTAAACTAAACGCTGCCATGATGAAACTCCATATCATGGATCATCAAGGATCTGAAACAGTCTGGAGCTCAAAGGCTTTCTCTCTCGCCGGTTACACCACAAGGTGAGTTCCTTTCTACTTCCTGCTTCTTCACACACATGCTCTCCAGCACAGGTTAGCTCTGAGTGCTAGCGATGCTAATGTGAACACCGACCATATTACGTCCAGAACAGTCGGGCATTGTTTCTGATAGCAACGTTTCTGATTGGCCCGTGGGTCCACATTTCAGATGTTACGTCATATCGGACGCAAATCTGGATCAGCTCCGTTGTTCCCCGTTTTTAGAGATTTGGGTACGGAGGAAAAGAGAGAGGGGTTTATTTTCTGACGCTGCGTGAGTTCCCCGACGCACCGGGGACACATGGTGATGAGAGAAGACATCACAAAGCGCATGATAGGTCCCCTTTAAAGGAAGTGGTCATCACCAGATAGCTCAACTCTAAACGCATGGATGGACATTTACAAAAACCTCAGTCCAGATGTTATTCGTACAAACGTTTGATTTGACTGAAGTCCTGATCACTCCCTAATGTTCGTACTTTTTACTGTTTTTATATTATCTTTGTAGAAAAAGGAAAAGGCGTTTCCGACAGACAAACTTAAGATGTACAATAACTACGTCTTTGAAAAAATTGTTCGCTGCCAAATGTCAATAAAACATATATTACAAAAGAATAAATAAAACCCTTTGCTCTTACCTTTAAGCTGGACTCGTAGTTTGTATTGACTTTAAACATGAGTCCCAGTCTCAGGTGGATCTCTTTAGACCGGGAGAAGCTGGGGTCGATGTAAAGAACCTCCTGGAACGCCTTGATCGACCTGGACACAGAAACAGAGAGCGTTTAGTCAAAAGGAGAACTCAAATATTGAAGTCAACGGTAACTGCGATACTGAAACTAATCCCTCTTGTTGCAGGTACATCACCTCCTCGACTCGTTCTTCCACCACAGATAAAACGACTTTTACTCAGAGGTGGTTTCACAAGCATCCACCGGACACACTCACAATATGACTCAACATTTCAATATTGACATTTAGGCTATGACTGCGACGAGGTGTCAGATATTAAGATATCTAAGCAGGACTAGAGCTTTGCATTCGTCACATTGACTATAATCCAACATAATGGCACTACTTTTTGTGCAGTCTAACACCTCGTTCACACCAACGCAGCTCCGTGCTGGAGCTTTTCAGGTTCAGAACCGGTTCTTCGGTTTAGCTCCGGCTCTTTTCACACCGCCCGGAGTCCGACTGGTGCTGCGTCATCGTTTGCGTCATGACGTAACCGTTTGCGTGCCTGCTTCATAAAGCCAAACCGCGCGAAAACCCCTCACAGCTGACAACAACAACAACAACAACAGCAGCAATGGCCGATTGTGCTCCAGCTTCCTCTGCACCTCTTCAGAAGACCAGATTCCCAGCAGGTAGCTGGTCTCCTCAGTGGACCACTGCTGCTTGTTAAGTTTCTCCATCGTTGTGTACAAACTGGATAAAACGTCCTTTTTGTTGTTGTTGTTCAGGAGTTGATCCCGCCCACGCCTCCGCCTCGACGTAAGCGTGACGTATGCGGTGCTTTTGCTGCAGCCGGACAATTTTTTGGAGCTTGAAACGAACCGGATTCCGGAGCTAAGAGGCGGCTCCGCTGCGGTGTGAACAGGAAAACCCGGTGCTTTTCAAGCTCCAGCTCCGAACCGGCCCCCGAAACGCCGTTGGTGTGAAAGAGGTGTTAGCTCGTCTGCTGTCCTGTTAGCTAGTAATACAAAATGCATATATAAATGTGAGTTTGGCTGCATGTGTATTTCCCCAGGAAGAATGCCTAATGCCAGAACGTATGGACACCTTTATAAAAAGATACTAAAGCAGTGTTTTTGGAAGTCCAAACGGTATCATAAAACCTGATCGTAACACTCGAGCTTCTGGATATGTTCTGCATGAAAAGAAATACGTAATAAATACTATCACAAGCTACGGTAACATTCACATTTTGCATATTGATATTTAGGCTGTGGGTGTCACATATTAAAAGACTAAGTAAGTGCAACCAAAAAGCATTAAAGCGGCGTGAAATCCCATTTGAGTCAATCCCCAGAGCAGCTTTGAGAAGTCTTCCACAGCCCTCCACTTTAAAATATAATATGTATTATCAACACACACAAACAACCCAAACGTCGGCTATAAAACGTAGACAAAAGCTATACGACAGCTTGTGTCTCTTTAGGCTGCTCGAACAAAGACAATGTTCTTTCAAATTATCAACAATGATAACCTAACTTTGATGGACCTGAGCCGTTATAAAGAATAATACATTACAACAAATTATAAAAAATAAAATTGTGAATCACAAAAAGGTGTTAACAGGCTTTGCTACAACTAATCGGTAGATTGTCTCTAGCGTTGTCACGACGATACCGACATTTTGGTTTTCGATACCAAGTCAAGAATTGAGATTCCGAATTATTTTTCCATTTCTTAAAAAAAGGGGAAACGGTCTTAAATGTAATTATTGTGCTTTATTTCACACCAGAACCAGAACCAGAACACACACTTTTAAACAATGAGAACAATACATTAAATAAATGACAAGAATTTGTATTAAATAAAATTAAGCATCATCTCAAACAACTTTTTCGTTTTTCGCTTCTGGCGTCTTTTTTGTCAACAGGCCGAGGCGCAGCGGCAGTTGAACTCCCACTTGCAGCCATGCTTCTCGCTTTCTCACATGCTCTGGCAGCTAGCGCGTGCACGAGAGAGGGGAGGGACTTAGCGCGTGCACGAGAGAGGGGAGGCACTTAGAGTGTGCTTGAGAGGGGAGGCACTTAGAGTGTGCTTGAGAGGGGAGGCACTTAGCGCGTGCTTGAAAGGGGGGGCACTTAGAGCGTGCTTGAGAGGGGAGGGACTTAGAGCGTGCACGAGAGAGGGGAGGCACTTAGAGCGTGCACGAGAGAGGGGAGGCACTTAGAGCGTGCACGAGAGAGGGGAGGCACTTAGAGCGTGCATGAGAGGGGAGGCACTTAGAGCGTGCTTGAGAGGGGAGGCACTTAGAGTGTGCTTGAGAGGGGAGGGACTTAGAGCGTGCTCGAGAGGGGAGGCACTTAGAGCGTGCTTGAGAGGGGCGGCACTTAGAGCGTGCACGAGAGAGGGGAGGGACTTAGAGCGTGCACGAGAGAGGGGAGGCACTTAGAGCGTGCATGAGAGAGGGGAGGGCACTTAGAGCGTGCATGAGAGGGGAGGGCACTTAGAGCGTGCATGAGAGGGGAGGGCACTTAGAGCGTGCACGAGAGAGGGGAGGCACTTAGAGCGTGCTTGAGAGGGGAGGGCACTTAGAGCGTGCACGAGAGAGGGGAGGCACTTAGAGCGTGCTTGAGAGGGGAGGGACTTAGAGCGTGCTTGAGAGGGGAGGCACTTAGAGCGTGCACGAGAGAGGGGAGGCACTTAGAGCGTGCACGAGAGGGGAGGGACTTAGAGCGCGCACGAGAGGGGAGGCACTTAGAGCGTGCATGAGAGGGGAGGGACTTAGAGCGTGCTTGAGAGGGGAGGCACTTAGAGCGTGCACGAGAGAGGGGAGGCACTTCGAGCGTGCACGAGAGAGGGGAGGGACTTAGAGCGTGCATGAGAGGGGAGGGACTTAGAGCGTGCACGAGAGAGGGGAGGCACTTAGAGCGTGCTTGAGAGGGGCAGCACTTAGAGCGTGCACGAGAGAGGGAGGCACTTAGAGCGTGCATGAGAGGGGAGGGCACTTAGAGCGTGCATGAGAGGGGAGGCACTTAGAGCGTGCTCGAGAGGGGCGGCACTTAGAGCGTGCTTGAGAGGGGAGGGCACTTAGAGCGTGCTTGAGAGGGGAGGGGCTGCAGGCACGCTGCAGTGCAGGGAGTGGAAGCAGAGCGCTGAACACACACGGCTCTTATTAAAACAGCACTTTCTCACCGGAGTACTTTTCCCCGTCATTCTTAAAGTACCGATACGAATGAAACGGAGGAATCGT
This sequence comes from Champsocephalus gunnari, assembly GCA_036324595.1. Classification (NCBI taxonomy): domain Eukaryota; kingdom Metazoa; phylum Chordata; class Actinopteri; order Perciformes; family Channichthyidae; genus Champsocephalus; species Champsocephalus gunnari. The sequence continues at coordinate 4,704,469 of CM070434.1, read as the reverse complement.
AACGTTTTTAACGGCAGGGTATCGCGGTACCTTTCAAGTATCGGTACACCGTGCAACACTACTCTGCAGTTACACTTTCTTACACACACATGGGGAAAGAAAGGTCTGTAAATCGTCAAGATAATTTAGTTTCAACCAAATAAACTACCCAGTATGAACGTGTGTATAGCCCTTATTACAAACATTAGGTCCTCAATTTTTAAAATGTGCTAATAACGTTAATCTGAGAGTTATTTTCCTCGGCATTATGAACGTGCATCTGACAGTGGGATCTCGGGGGGCGGGGCTTAACGGGCAACTCAACTGCGCATGCTCTGTGAGCGCACATACGGGTTCTTCTGCTCCGTCAGCCAGGCATGCTGGGTAATCTGGGACGATTCGCTCTCTCAAAAGTTGGGCCATTTTGTCCTCATGCGCCAATGAGCAGCTCTCACAGGAAATAACGAGACTCCGCCTCCCACGCTGTATCCAATTTTTATCAGACATCCATGGCGTCGGAGCCTCGCAGCGGCGAAACTGTGGTGCGCTTAATTTCCTCTGGTGAGACTTTCTCCTGGTTCTCACCTGGCGTCAACACGAGATCTGTATCAGGAAGGCTTATTTGGATAAGGACATCTGAGCAAAGGCCTTTGCATTCACACCTGGCTTTAAAAAGAGTTGTCGTTATTTTAATGTTGCTTGTGTTGCAGTTGAATTTCAATATGCAAATGTGAGGCCCAGTGGTAAAGAAGTAGAGCTGCTTTGAATGGGCTCCTCGTGGCATATTGTTCACCAAGGCAACGCTTGAAATTGATGGATAAATGAAATGGACATGCACTGGATAAATAAAACATATAGCGGAATTATTTTTAGCTTATATATGTGTTCTGTGTTTTTTTCTAAGTAATTGCCGTTAGTTATTTTATTTTTAAAAAATTAAGAAAAACGTTGTGCTTTTGGTTGAACGTGTTGTGTATTAATCTCAAAAAAATGTGATCACAAAAAAACATATAGTGGAAAGACTCAACAAAACTGTACTTTGTTCTGTCTCAGTTTTAAATTCATCCACGGACAAAAAGGAGACGATACATTTTCAAACCCGGATAACAAGAACACTTTAAAGCAGATGCAATGGCTGACTCAGCACTTTCTCAGCTTGAGCTAATGTTAGCATCACAGGCGGCTAATCCCTGCAAGTCTCGATTCAGGGCTTTCCAGACGATAAGCTTCTAACAGTGATGAGAAGCTTTAACTCGAATATTCATCTTCGTGTTCCCCGACGACCAGCTGTCAGTTATTTAAACTCTAAGACTGAAGAGATGGACGTTAAATACTTGTATACATGATGGGAAATATCAGCTAGATGTCTTGGAAATAGATGACAACCCGCTGCAATGTGTTAAAAAGATACAGGCGATTATTTTTGAAATAAATAGTAACGTCATCTGCATACAAGGAGCCCTTTAACTGAAACGAGAGCTAATGGTTTGGTCAATTACGAGAATTAACGTGGCTTTTTTTTTAATGTTGTTTGCAAAATAAAGTAACTAGAAAATCCGTCTACCTCTAACAGCTTGTTGGGAAAAGTGTAAAAATGTGTGTTCGGGTGAAACAGTGACAAAAAAGTTGATATTTGAGACCCTAGACCAGTGGTTCTCAAACTGTTTCTGTCAGGCCCCCCTTTGGAGAAAAAAAAGTCGGGCCCCCCCCAACACAAATAGTCAGGCTGCCAGAGATTTATTTTGGGGGTGCTGTGGGGTAGCTTGACGTTTCATAGAGGGTGCTCAAACATTTAGGGTTTCCCATTAATGTACCGGGCGCTACAGAGGCATGTTCTACTGCAACACTCCCCACACACACACACACAGTGTGACAGTTACAATGAAGGCTCGAGGCATATAGGTGTAAGCCGGGGTCAAGTGCTATTTTTATAGGTGGTATGTGGACCTCACATAGGGGGGTCCTCATCTCCTCTAGGGGGGTCCGGGGGCATGCTCCCCGGGAAGATTTGTTTTTAAATATTGAAGTTGAAAGCATCAATCTGGTGCACTTTGAGCATCATGAAGAGATCTATGGGATACATCTCTCAACACCCATTTGAAACAGAACTGGAAACAGATTTACTTTTTCTTTATGGATATTTTACAAATCACCCTTTTAAACTCTATTCTTGTTTTACTGTCATATACTATTTCTTAGCTGTTTTTCATTTACTCTCTTATTTTTGTATAACTATAATGATCATATAAACGTGTGCCTCGGAAATAATTGTTTACATTAATGGTGACCAAAACGTATATCCGTTAGCGTAGCTCGCTAGCACCAGAAGCTAACAACAACGATCTCCGGTACCGGTGCGCTCTCTCTCTCTCTCTCGCGCATGCACACAAAATCACGCACACAAAATCACACACACAAAATCACACACACGCACACAAAATCACACACGCTTTAATGAAACAGAGACCCAGACGTAATAGTACTGCATCATATTATTTTCGAATCAATAATTTTCCAAATTATGATTTTTATTTTTTTTTATAACCATTTTTCCTCCTGGTCTCTCGCGCCGTCATGCCTCTGCCCCCCCCCCGTCATGCCTCTGCGCCCCCCCCCTTGAGAACCACTGCCCTAGACTGACTTCATGGTGGTGGTTTGAAATGGATGACGCAGCGTCTGCTCTCTGATGTGAAAGCACGTGCAAGATAAGAGCTGAACCTCTGGTGTCGCGACAGCAATAAACTCCTGAAATCAAACAGTCTCACATTAAACCCACTCATTGTGCAGCTACGACAACAATAGCATGTCAGCATGGAGCTTTTCTGCTGTATGAAGTGACTGAGTATCCTCCTCTCCATGCACTGAGTTCAACATGTAAGAAGTAGAAAGTACAGGTATTTGAGTTCAACATGTGAGAAGTAGAAAGTACAGGTATTTGAGTTCAACATGTAAGAAGTAGAAAGTACAGGTATTTGAGTTCAACATGTGAGAAGTAGAAAGTACAGGTATTTGAGTTCAACATGTAAGAAGTAGAAAGTACAGGTATTTGAGTTCAACATGTAAGAAGTAGAAAGTACAGGTATTTGAGTTCAACATGTAAGAAGTAGAAAGTACAGGTATTTGAGTTCAACATGAGAGAAGTAGAAAGTACAGGTATTTGAGTTCAACATGTGAGAAGTAGAAAGTACAGGTATTTGAGTTCAACATGAGAGAAGTAGAAAGTACAGGTATTTGAGTTCAACATGTAAGAAGTAGAAAGTACAGGTATTTGAGTTCAACATGTAAGAAGTAGAAAGTACAGGTATTTGAGTTCAACATGTAAGAAGTAGAAAGTACAGGTATTTGAGTTCAACATGTGAGAAGTAGAAAGTACAGGTATTTGAGTTCTACATGTGAGAAGTAGAAAGTACAGGTATTTGAGTTCAACATGTAAGAAGTAGAAAGTACAGGTATTTGAGTTCAACATGTAAGAAGTAGAAAGTACAGGTATTTGTGTTCAACATGTAAGAAGTAGAAAGTACAGGTATTTGAGTTCAACATGTAAGAAGTAGAAAGTACAGGTATTTGTGTTCAACATGTAAGAAGTAGAAAGTACAGGTATTTGAGTTCAACATGTGAGAAGTAGAAAGTACAGGTATTTGAGTTCTACATGTGAGAAGTAGAAAGTACAGGTATTTGAGTTCAACATGTAAGAAGTAGAAAGTACAGGTATTTGAGTTCAACATGAGAGAAGTAGAAAGTACAGGTATTTGAGTTCAACATGTAAGAAGTAGAAAGTACAGGTATTTGAGTTCAACATGTAAGAAGTAGAAAGTACAGGTATTTGAGTTCAACATGTAAGAAGTAGAAAGTACAGGTATTTGAGTTCAACATGTGAGAAGTAGAAAGTACAGGTATTTGAGTTCAACATGTGAGAAGTAGAAAGTACAGGTATTTGTGTTCAACATGTGAGAAGTAGAAAGTACAGGTATTTGAGTTCAACATGTAAGAAGTAGAAAGTACAGGTATTTGAGTTCAACATGTAAGAAGTAGAAAGTACAGGTATTTGAGTTCAACATGTAAGAAGTAGAAAGTACAGGTATTTGAGTTCAACATGTAAGAAGTAGAAAGTACAGGTATTTGAGTTCAACATGTAAGAAGTAGAAATACAGGTATTTGAGTTCAACATGTAAGAAGTAGAAAGTACAGGTATTTGAGTTCAACATGTAAGAAGTAGAAAGTAAAAAGTCGTCAGAAAAAATTGTCGTGGAGTAAAGTACTGATACCAGAAACATGTACTGAAGTACAGTAACGAAGTATTTGTACTCCGCTATTTCCCACTTCTGCTATAAAGTAATATTGTCCTGGGTCAAAGCTGGTTTTAGGTGGATATAAACTACGAAACTAGCCTTGTGTTTTGGCAAAGAAACGGGCAATACACTACGTGCCAATAGTATTCAATGCTATATTATGATTTAAAATATTTTAATAATAACTACTAAAAGAAACCAGTGCCATATGCATAGAATATGCAATTGAATCTCTATTCAATTGAATCTCTATTCTCACCTTGACTAACATCAAACATAAAGGCACTACTTTCTGTACAATCTTACCCTGTCTGCCAAAAATCTTTGTTTGTTAGCTTGTAATACAAAATGCATAAATAAATGCGTTTGAATTGCATGTCGAAGGAAGAATAGATAATGCGTCATGCTATCGCTAATGCAAATCCTTGTTAAGGCATCCGAATGCAGGTTGCTTTTAAGTAGATACAGTTTCCCAAAACATCGAGTGTCTAGATATTTCCTCCATGATATGAATATGTAATAAATACTATCACAAGCCCTTTCCTTTTTAATGCAGCCTATCCCGAGATCCTCCAGTTGCTGACGCCGCCCTTCACCTCTTTTGGCTTGCGTTGAAACCCCTCCTCAGTGTTTTCCTGCTGCTCTCGTCCATGACCTTGTAGGCCTCCGGTGTTTTGCCCCTGCCAAGTTTTGAGTGTCCCCGTCTGTGAGGCGAGGGAATGTGTTAATGGGGGAAGGGAGGGTGTTGTTTTGGGTTTTCGTGGATGGATTACGTCACTGTGAGGCCCGGAGGAATGCTGAGCTGTCAGATGGTGAATGTTACCGGCCTGAAGAGGCGCTCGGACCAGAAACACTGGCACACATATCCGTGTGTCCTCAAGACATGTCGTAGTGTTACAAATGTGTATCATGCAGGAGATATCCAGACGCTTGAGTGTTACAATCGGGTTTTAGCTACTTTTAAACACTGCATTAGGATGCCCTTAACAATGATTCACATTAGCATAAAGCTATCCTTCCTGGTGTCATACCTATGCATTAAAGCATTTTATATAGCTAACACTGGCCCAAATATCAAGCTTGTCCTTAAGGTTAAAGGTTCAAAGTTAGTTTATTTATATAGGACATTTTAAGACAATTCAAAGTGCTTCACATAGACATTTAACACATCATTCAAAAACAAAAAAAGGACAATTCATAAAAGCGATAAAATACTGTCTGCCGCTAAAAGTGCAATCACGAGGTTCAAATCAGAACTAACTTTTTACTTGTGCAATTCACAGGAAAAAAACTGCTTAAATGGGGAATGAAATATATGTTACAACTTATATGCAGAGATGGAAAAAGTACACACATCCTTTACTCAAGTAGAAGTACAGATACTCGTGTTTAAAAATACTCTGGTGAAAGTTGAAGTACTGACTAAACTTCTTTACTCAAGTAAAAGTAAAGAGGCTTTGAAATGTACTTCAGTAGAAAGTACAGGTATTTGGGTTCAACATGTAAGAAGTAGAAAGTACAGGTATTTGAGTTCAACATGTAAGAAGTAGAAAGTACAGGTATTTGAGTTCAACATGTAAGAAGTAGAAAGTACAGGTATTTGTGTTCAACATGTAAGAAGTAGAAAGTACAGGTATTTGTGTTCAACATGTAAGAAGTAGAAAGTACAGGTATTTGGGTTCAACATGTAAGAAGTAGAAAGTACAGGTATTTGAGTTCAACATGTAAGAAGTAGAAAGTACAGGTATTTGGGTTCAACATGTAAGAAGTAGAAAGTACAGGTATTTGAGTTCAACATGTGAGAAGTAGAAAGTACAGGTATTTGTGTTCAACATGTGAGAAGTAGAAAGTACAGGTATTTGGGTTCAACATGTAAGAAGTAGAAAGTACAGGTATTTTATTTCAACATGTAAGAAGTAGAAAGTACAGGTATTTTATTTCAACATGTGAGAAGTAGAAAGTACAGGTATTTGAGTTCAACATGTGAGAAGTAGAAAGTACAAGTATTTGGGTTCAACATGTAAGAAGTAGAAAGTACAGGTATTTGTGTTCAACATGAGAGAAGTAGAAAGTACAGGTATTTGAGTTCAACATGTGAGAAGTAGAAAGTACAAGTATTTGGGTTCAACATGTAGAGAAGTAGAAAGTACAGGTATTTGTGTTCAACATGAGAGAAGTAGAAAGTACAGGTATTTGAGTTCAACATGTAAGAAGTAGAAAGTACAGGTATTTGAGTTCAACATGTGAGAAGTAGAAAGTACAAGTATTTGGGTTCAACATGTAAGAAGTAGAAAGTACAGGTATTTGTGTTCAACATGAGAGAAGTAGAAAGTACAGGTATTTGAGTTCAACATGTAAGAAGTAGAAAGTACAGGTATTTGTGTTCAACATGAGAGAAGTAGAAAGTACAGGTATTTGAGTTCAACATGTAAGAAGTAGAAAGTACAGGTATTTGTGTTCAACATGTAAGAAGTAGAAAGTACAGGTATTTGTGTTCAACATGAGAGAAGTAGAAAGTACAGGTATTTGAGTTCAACATGTGAGAAGTAGAAAGTACAGGTATTTGTGTTCAACATGTGAGAAGTAGAAAGTACAGGTATTTGAGTTCAACATGTGAGAAGTAGAAAGTACAGGTATTTGGGTTCAACATGTAAGAAGTAGAAAGTACAGGTATTTGGGTTCAACATGTAAGAAGTAGAAAGTACAGGTATTTGGGTTCAACATGTAAGAAGTAGAAAGTACAGGTATTTGGGTTCAACATGTAAGAAGTAGAAAGTACAGGTATTTGAGTTCAACATGTAAGAAGTAGAAAGTACAGGTATTTGTGTTCAACATGCAAGAAGTAAACTTGCATTTCCCCATAACGATGTTGCTTAGCAACCAGCGTAAACGGACCTTCGCGCGCTATCAAGCAGTGAGCGTGCGACGTCCTGTTCAGATGACGTCAAACCCAACGGGATGCCATCAATAAACTCCACAGAATCTCACTACACACCTACGCCATGACTACATTCAGGCAGACTGTAGAACACAACCTCTCTGGACCATTTATATACTTACTGGAAACAAGATCCAAAATGTAATACCTTGGAAAATGCCGTTTAATACTTTTTAATAGTCTTCATTTTCGCTAAATTGATTTATCAACTTTTAATACTTGTTAAGAGCCCGCGGACGCCCTGACTTGTTAAGCTGCCAGACTTCAATAATAAAACGTTGAGTGTCTGACTGTCTCGTGCCAGAGTAATGTTGACCCGTCACTCTGGTGAATATTATCTAGCCTATCGTAGCTCCTAATGCTACGAGTAAAAAGGCTGTTGGAGAGTTTCTCTGCTCCCTGTGGGAAAGAGAGGCTGGGTGCAATGCACACGGTGCATTTCAAAGTAAATCTGTTTGATTAAAAGCCGACGTTTGACAGAACAACGAGGAACTGTGGGTCAAAAAAGAGGATCCATCTGGACAATAAAAGTATACCCACAAGCAAACAAGCAACATCCAGTTTGATCTGTAACTATAAGTGGACTAATGGATGCATCAGTCCACTATTTGTTTTAAACAATTCATCATTTATGTGATTTTGCTTGTAAAATGTTTGGTCTGTTGTATGATATGTTAAAGTGAAGCGAGATGATGCAACAATTGGTATAGTTGTGGTTTAGCGCCACGACTTTCCCACACTGCAATACACCACTGTCATCAAATAATAATAATACGTTTTATTTCGAGGCGCCTTTCAGGACACCCAAGGTCGCCTTACAGTGCATTTAAAAGTTAAAACAGAAACACAAATTAATCGAACCGACGAGGCAATACAGCAGCATCAAAGCACAAAACAGGCGAGACAAGAGTGTGGCGTGACGAGTGAATAAAACAGCGTAAGTGTAACACATGCTTTTGTTATGATTACATCACCTAGGGAACATCACAAAAAGCCAGTCACCATCATCGCTAACACAGCGAGACATTGAGCAACAATGCGAGACACAGAAACAAAGCTAATATTCCGTTAGCTGCCCGCCTCTGTTCCACGCCAGCAATCCCCCCCTTTCCTTACGAGTGGTATCAACATGTCCACGCTCTGGTGATGCTAGCAGCACAGCTAACGAAGCTAACTGAGCTGAGCTGAGATCAAATGCACTTTATTGATCTCAATTTGGGAAATGTCTGCGTTGCAGCAGCATAAAAGGACACGGCATCGTACATTAAAAGACTAGAAATAAACAATTCAAAATGTAAACATCTCAAATGCGGCAGTGGCTCAGTCAGTCGGGGCTTGGACTGCGAGCCGTAGGGTCGCAGTCCAAGCCCCCGAACAGACCTGAATCTGGAGTGTGGACTGGTACTTGGAGAGGTCCCAGTTCAACTCCTGCCCTGCCGTGGTGCCCTTGAGCAAGGCACCAGACACCCCACCCCCCACTCCCATAGCCCTGGCGAATAATAATAATCGAATAATCGCTGGCATCCCTAGTGTTAAAAGCAGAGGTCACTGTGTGCGACCATTAAAGAAGGTTTCATCCCTCCGATTTGATCCATCTTCGATTCTAAATAGCGAACTGAGCTAATGGCTGGTGCTAATTGTGTCCATCAGGAAACTCTATTATTCGCGGATGGTTGGAACAGAGCAGCTAAAGGATGTAAGGGGGGGGAACTATCCGTAACATGTGATCCATTCTCACCCAAAACAAAGCATGACACACCTCTACTGGGAGACGGTACGACTCGCTAACCAACACAAGTGTAAGAACCGGCGTCTAGGGAACAGTGAGACGAACAGAGACGATATTCTGCCTTTTACAAGTTTAAAATCCAGCGTACATGCGGTTGCTTTAAAGATAGGACCTTGGATGGAAATGTTTCCCTTTCTTTCCGATGTTTTAGAGACCAAGCTATGAATCTAGAAATCAATCGCGGATCGTTGAGAATGAAGATAATCGCCATAGTAACAACATGGTATTGAAGCTTTGCTTAAGCTGAGAACAGAGACCAAATAGTTGCTTCATTGGTTCATCTTGAGCAGAAAAGCATCCTCAAAGGTAGCATGAGAGGAGAGATAACGCCGAAACACAAATATTATATATTATATATAAACATCAACTCTAAGCAGTCGGGAAACAGAGGACGCTGGCTCACTGGAAAGGAAGGTCATGAGGAATCAGAACAAGAGCCAGCATTCATTCATTCACTTTCTTTTCTTAAACGAGTGCAAACTGACATCAGGCCGGTCATAAAACCCATTTTTAATATCATATCCTCATCACGCGAATCCCTTCAGAAATCTGATATTACTTAAATTATTTAGCTTTCCGGTTCTAGCTCTGCGACAAAAAGTATTGTATCTGATCAGGTGCTGGTGCTCGCTGCGCACAGAGCTGACCATTTGAAACTTCCTCACGTACCATGAGCTAGTTTACCAACGCCACATTATATATATAGATATATATATATATAAATGAAACGAAAACTCAAACTATGACAGCTTTCAAGTCATTAAAAGCACCTAAAAGAAGCATTTATACACATTTACCAGCGACGTGCAGACGGGGGAAGCAGAGCCTCACCCGTCATACTCCAATGTAACGGAAAAAACAACTAAAGCAAAACTAAATAGTAATAATAATAAAATGTCTCCACTGATCTGTGTTGTAAGTGTGATTTCTGTTTATATTCAAAATCAGCAAATTGGCCGAGCTCCGCTACGACTACGGGTAGCGATGAGGAGTGAGGCAGGGGACGAGCTCTGCCTCTCTAAACCCACAGTAACTGGCTGGAGCGCATGCCTGCACCATCTCACTGTATGTCACCAATGTAATGTTTGTAGATCCCTTTAGTACATTTATCCTCGCCATCCATAGTCTCTAAATAACTTATTTCACGTATATATGATATTTAGGCTCGCTGGTCTCATCGTACAACGGCAATGAGAAAGCACCAGGAGAGGCAGCCATAACCTCTGCCGCACTGCAGGGGGCGCACGTGAGCCCACAGGTTCTTGTTGCTACGGTTATTCTACGCAGAGACGGTAGACGCTAACAACGAGCTAGACTTTTGAAACTACAGGAAGATAAGGAGGTTTGTTGTCCAGAAGGAGAGCATGGACTTCATCTTCAAGTCAAGGTATGACCCCATTGTAATGAACATGGGATCTTACTAAGAGAGAACAATCCAAGCATCAGACTAAAAACGCTTTTGAAAATAACCGAATATTTCGATTACGGTGAAAATATAATATTTGTAAATCTCACCAGCCACGAACCTCACGTCACTGATATGTACAGTGTGTGTGCTCAACTAAGCTAAACTATTGATCTAATGCACGTACCAAAACCCACAGATGAAATGATGACACCAATGATCTCCCCCAACTGGAGGTTAGAAATCAAACATTTGCACAAAACAAAATGTCATAAAGAGAGACACAAGCTTTGATTAACCACCCAGTTTTTAAAACACCAAGAAAAAACATAAAATTGGCAGATGCGATGCATGCAATGAAAAAAAAGTCTGTCTTTTAAAAGCACTTACCACTGAAATGCGTTGAAATGGAAGTAAACCATGCCAAGGCCATATAAAAAGGCAGCATTCTGAAAAAAAAGAGTGATAGAAAATGGTTACAAAAAGCAATATTAGACTTCAACACCTGTAAAATCAAAAGTTAACTAAAAAAGCGGCGAGGAGTTGACAGTATGACAAACATATCACAAGATATTGATTTTAACATGATATAATAAATAACAATCAAGGCTACAAAGGAACTACAGCACGGTCACATGACTTCACGTCACCACCGCTAAGCTAAAGGAGGCTAATGTTGGGCTATAAAGGAACTACAGCACGGTCACATGACTTCACGTCACCACCGCTAAGCTAAAGGCGGCTAATGTTGGGCTATAAAGGAACTACAGCACGGTCACATGACTTCCCGTCACCACCGCTAAGCTAAAGGTGGCTAATGTTGGGCTATAAAGGAACTACAGCACGGTCACATGACTTCCCGTCACCACCGCTAAGCTAAAGGTGGCTAATGTTGGGCTATAAAGGAACTACAGCACGGTCACATGACTTCCGTCACCACCGCTAAGCTAAAGGTGGCTAATGTTGGGCTATAAAGGAACTACAGCACGGTCACATGACTTCACGTCACCAGCGCTAAGCTAAAGGAGGCTAATGTTGGGCTATAAAGGAACTACAGCACGGTCACATGACTTCACGTCACCAGCGCTAAGCTAAAGGTGGCTAATGTTGGGCTATAAAGGAACTACAGCACGGTCACATGACTTCACGTCACCAGCGCTAAGCTAAAGGAGGCTAATGTTGGGCTATAGAGGAACTACAGCACGGTCACATGACTTCACCTCCGCTAAGCTAAAGGAGGCTAATGTTGGGCTATAAAGGAACTACAGCACGGTCACATGACTTCACGTCACCACCGCTAAGCTAAAGGAGGCTAATGTTGGGCTATAAAGGAACTACAGCACGGTCACATGACTTCACGTCACCACCGCTAAGCTAAAGGTGGCTAATGTTGGGCTATAAAGGAACTACAGCTCGGTCACATGACTTCACGTCACCACCGCTAAGCTAAAGGAGGCTAATGTTGGGCTATAAAGGAACTACAGCACGGTCACATGACTTCACGTCACCACCGCTAAGCTAAAGGCGGCTAACGTTGGGCTATAAAGGAACTACAGCACGGTCACATGACTTCACGTCACCACCGCTAAGCTAAAGGAGGCTAATGTTGGGCTATAAAGGAACTACAGCACGGTCACATGACTTCACGTCACCACCGCTAAGCTAAAGGCGGCTAACGTTGGGCTATAAAGGAACTACAGCACGGTCACATGACTTCACGTCACCACCGCTAAGCTAAAGGAGGCTAATGTTGGGCTATAAAGGAACTACAGCACGGTCACATGACTTCACGTCACCACCGCTAAGCTAAAGGCGGCTAATGTTGGGCTATAAAGGAACTACAGCACGGTCACATGACTTCACGTCACCACCGCTAAGCTAAAGGAGGCTAATGTTGGGCTATAAAGGAACTACAGCACGGTCACATGACTTCACGTCACCAGCGCTAAGCTAAAGGAGGCTAATGTTGGGCTATAGAGGAACTACAGCACGGTCACATGACTTCACCTCCGCTAAGCTAAAGGAGGCTAATGTTGGGCTATAAAGGAACTACAGCACGGTCACATGACTTCACGTCACCACCGCTAAGCTAAAGGAGGCTAATGTTGGGCTATAAAGGAACTACAGCACGGTCACATGACTTCACGTCACCACCGCTAAGCTAAAGGCGGCTAACGTTGGGCTATAAAGGAACTACAGCACGGTCACATGACTTCACGTCACCACCGCTAAGCTAAAGGAGGCTAATGTTGGGCTATAAAGGAACTACAGCACGGTCACATGACTTCACGTCACCACCGCTAAGCTAAAGGCGGCTAACGTTGGGCTATAAAGGAACTACAGCACGGTCACATGACTTCACGTCACCACCGCTAAGCTAAAGGAGGCTAATGTTGGGCTATAAAGGAACTACAGCACGGTCACATGACTTCACGTCACCACCGCTAAGCTAAAGGCGGCTAACGTTGGGCTATAAAGGAACTACAGCACGGTCACATGACTTCACGTCACCACCGCTAAGCTAAAGGAGGCTAATGTTGGGCGTGATTACTTTTAGTCGTCTCATTTAGACTCTTGTTAGCTACCACTGTTTTTAAATTCACCAGTAGGGTATTTACTGACATATTTAATGTCGTAGAATAAAATCTCTTCCGCTTGTGTTAACCACAGACCTTATTTCAGGCTAACAACACATTCAAAGACTTTGAGAAGATCTTGAAGTGGTAAAACGACTAATTTCTGCAGCTCTCTGTGCTTTTCCACGATAAACATAATTATGTTGACCCATCTTTCCCAGTAGGAGCCCACTTAGAGCCTTATTTGGTCAACCCCATCAACTCGGGTTACTCTACGTCACTACTGCTCCAGAAACAGCATCATTATCCCCCCTCGCTGCTCTGTCGAAACCTGTAACACCGAAGAGCTGTCAGGTCCGATCCCATCCAGCTCTCAGCACCTCCGTCTAATGGCCACTCCAAACAGGGAAACATCAAACTAAAGCGAGCCTATTCATCCACACGGAGATCATGCAGAGGACAAGCTGGACGCCATCACATCACAGCTGATCGGACCATTTAACTCCAGGCCGTGAGCAGACACTGTGGGCCATTTAAACGGAGGAAAATATGTTTGCATATGACACTAAAACATTGAAATCGGCACAGTATAAGATGCAGCTAAGCTAAATGCCGTATAGCTGAGTTACCCGATGGTCAACCAAAACCATAACTTGAATTAGAACGATGACGTTTTTATTACGATTATCTTTTTATTTCGTTGTACGTACCTACATGTTCACTTTGAATCGATGCAACAATATAAAACAAGTTGTCTCGTATCATTATTGTGTTAAATGTTATATTTAGCTGCATCCTTTTAAAGTTCTTAACAAATAATCTGAGGGGAATTTCTTGCGGTTTATTTCTACCTTGTGATGCGTCGCCATGCTGTGAAGCGCTTTGAGCTGCACGTGCTGTATGAGAAGTGCTATATAAATATTATTAATGTATCAATTAATAACATTTTGTTGGTCACAATTCAATAAAAACTAAAATTGGGCATTACAGTGAGGCGCAACGCTGTGGCTAGCTTCAACAGACAGCACCAACACGAGTCTGACTGACATTAATGTTGCCTTTCACTAAGTTCTGCATGACCCCATAAAGCAGGGGTGTCAAACTCAAGGCCCGGGGGCCAAATCCGGCCCGCGACTTAATTTAATGCGGCCCCACAAAAGGTCTTAAAGAATATTATACGGTTACATGCCGATTTACAGAAGCACGTTGCCCATAAACTACATATCCCACAATGCATCTCAGATATGAATTTAGTTCAGAATTCGACTTTTTTGCTTCAAAATTTTATTTCTCTTTACATTTCCAGATTATTATTTTTTAAAAACATTTTGTGACATCAGCACTGAAGAGACTTCCAATTATTTGCCCAAGACTTCTGTTTTCAGGTGTAGTTAATTATGAAGTTATTACCCTATCCCATAATAACTTCTGCAGAGGCAATAATGTAATAGTATACATTATTTTATATTAAATATTTATATATGTATTTTTATATAGTCTTACAACCGGCCCTTTGAGTGCAACCGTAATGCTGATGTGGCCCGCGATGAAATTGAGTTTGACACGGCTGCCATAAAGGAAGGATGATGTAACAATGTTCACACGTTACTCCTTTTAAAAAAAGCTCCAACTGCACTGGCCACCAGATGATTGCATGTTATTGCTCGGACCAAGCGTTAAATCCATTATAGCATGGATACGGCTGCCCCATGGCTAACTTCACGGCATCGTAAAGACACACAGGTCTTGAACCTGCGATCAGGTGACAGAAGTGTGGCCGATAACCCTACAGGAGTTCAGCTGAGACGGTAGCTTTAAATCAACGCTCAGACAGTAAAACCGTGTCAACCACTAGAGCAGGGGGGTCAAACACAAGGCCCGGGGGCCAAATCCGGCCCGCGACTTCATTTCATGTGGCCCCACAATAGCTTGCAAAGAATATAATATGTTTATAATACGGTTACATGGCGATTTACAGAAGCACGTTGCCCATAAACTACATGTCCCACAATGCATCTGAAATTTGAATTTTTTTCTTCTAAATATGAATCTTCTCTCAGAATTGACTTTTTTTTCAAAATGTCTTTTAAAATCATTTTGGGACGTTCTCACTGAAGAGACTTGCAATTATTGTCCCTAGACTTCTGCTTTCAGACGTAGTTAAATATGAAGTTATTACCCTATCCGATAATAATCCAATGCAGAGGCAATGATGTCATATAATACATTATTTTATATATTAAATATTTATGTATTTTTATATAGTCTTAAAGTTACAACCGGCCCTTTGAGTGCAACCATAATGCGAATGTGGCCCGCGATGACATTGAGTTTGACCCCCCTGCTCTAAAGCAACAGTCCGTCTCAAAGGATCGGACAGAATGGGTGCCTGGTCTTTTTGCACTGGACACGTTTCTGCAGGAGCGCCATGAAAGCCTCACGGGAAAAAAATGGGAGCGAAAGACGTCACTGGGGTTTTCTCCAGCCTCTTGGATGACTTGAGGGTTCTGCGGTGACGATAGGGATGCATACCGGTATCTGGTATTACCGAAATACCAGTTACTGGTGGCGACGGTATACCGTACCGAAATCAGATCCGATTTCGATACTTAAAAAAAAATTGTTTGTATTTACTTTTGAAAGCGAGGCCGTGGCCCGCGACGTGATGGCGGTGTTATAAATTAGATTGCATCGTTTTTCTTCATACGTTATGTATTTTCATTGTTTGTTCCACACTAGAAAGGTAAAAGTCCCACAAATGAACGGTGATGGGATTGGTTTTCTCTCACCAGCGAAGGCAGATGTTGATTTTAGTTTGTGCAATGCCGAGATCTCATGACCTTTATTCTATCATTTATTTGTTCTCTAGTCGAATCTCAGGTTTAACATTAATCATAACGGAGCTATAACGGTCTGTTTGCATCGACAAGATGTGCTGTTCACGCGGCACACCTGATGTGGTATAAAAGATATTCCATAATCGGTTTTCTTCATGTATTTCTCATTGTTTGTTCAGCACTAAAAGATCCAAGAAGTCCCACAATTTAATTTAATATTCATTTGACTTGTCAACTATACCGTAAAGCGCTTCATGGGAGTAATTGTGGGATGATACATTATCAAAGTATCACGATATGTATCGGTATCGGTATCATATGCATCCCTAATCGACGACAACAACTATTTCAAGCTAACAACATCTTCAACTTCTCCCAAAACACATCGGAGCCAAATGCAGCCTCAACTACTTTCTGTCCCGTAAGCTGTTGACTACCATCCTCAATAGATCCAAGAGACCGACATCTCGTCCAGTCTTTCCATCCACATTTTAATAGAGTCCACTTTGTCAGCATTCAATGTACAGTTCGACCATTCTGTGTATCGAGTGTCTGAAGATGCAATGGGTGCATTAAAAAGTAGGGCTGTGCAATTAATCGTATTTTAATCGCAATTTTGGCCTGCCACAATTACGAGAACAACATAATCGAAAAAACGATTATTTAGCTCTGCCCGTGCACTGCGACATATTTGCTTTTATTTATCATATTTATATACGTTTAGTAGCTTGTTGAAGTGCGCTCCAAAAATATTTATTGGTAATTATTATTTTGATATTATTTATTTAAATATAAATATATCATTTATTTGTATTTATTCGTTCTCCAGTTGAATTCTACGGTCAGGGAGATCGACAGTTAAACAGACACTGTTCAAATTATTATTTTAAATTTGTTTTAAAGTTCAATAAATGGATGTTTTCAAAGTCAATGAATAATCGTATTTAATAATCGTGATGTCAATTATTGACCAAAATAATCGTGATTATGATTTTCGCCATAATAAAAAGGGACCTGTTGTAACTTGTTTTATTTAAGGCAGTAAAACATTTGATTATTTGATTTAAGTTAAAAGGTACGTTTCACAAGAAATGCTTTTATTTTGAAGTGCAAGTATGTCTCTGGCTGCTTCCTGTTAGGAAAAATGTAATACGAGCATGTCGAGTGCATTTTCTCTGTCTTCCACCGTTCTTTTTGGAAACTGTTTAAGGAATATAAGGTTCAGTTTGAAATAGACGTGTGCTTGGTTCTTCACTCGAAGCTTCTATTACGCAACAGGCACCGCGGCAGAATAAAGAAGTCCTTTAGCTAAACTGTCCGACTCGTTCACTCAACATCTAATCTCGTGTTTCCCTTGATTGGACTAAACCGTAAAGTGAAGATGGCTGCAGGTCGACCGACCATCACCGGGATGAATAGCAAGTGTCGGTGTCTGTGATTTCGATAAAACGATGTCCGACTGTGAAGACGACTTGTTGCCTCGGGTTACGATGACTTCCAGCCAATGGCTCGAGCTTTTTAAGTGAAAACTGCCGTGGTTTGTGAAGTAAACAACGGCGTACACAAAGGACAGCTTTGACGATTGAAAATAATAGTGGCTTCCCAACAAACGGTGCCGGTAATATTCAATGTTGTAGGGCTGGGCGATTATGGCAAAAATCATTATCACGATTATTTTGGTCGATAATTGATATCACGATTATTAAAAACGATTATCCATTTACTTTGAAAACATCCATTTATTGAAATAAAAAAGTGAACGGTATATTTTTAAGAGTTGATTAACCTGAACTGTAAGTATAATTCAACTGAAAAAATAATAAAAAAATACGATTAATTGCACAGCCCTACAATGTTGTATGTAGAATAGTGAAAGCTCACCTTCCAGTAGTCCGTCTGTAAACTGAAGTACCGCTGGTATGCAGATAGTGCTGAGATACAGAAAGAGGAGAGAAACACGAGACAATGAAAAGTTAGTTCCAACATTAAATGATTAAGATATTCATCTCAGGGCATAACGTCCAACCAGAATGAATGCTTTGACGGCAGGGTTTTAGCAGCGTTAATCAAAATAAGGACTGTTAAAACACGCACTATCTCACACCTCGTGAAAAACTATCAAGCCACTATTTACTCTATTCTTCATTTGGATCCCTGTTAGTTTCCATAAAGTGCTCCCTGATGTCGCTGCGGGTTACAAGGACGCTTTAAAAGCACACAGGGTCTCAACACTACATTCCATCACAGGACACTCGTCAGACGCTTTTCTCCAAAGCGACTCACACACTCGACACTGAGGGCGATCCCCACAGCAGCACTTTGGGGTGAAGCGTCTCGGGGACACAACGACATGCTGACTGCAGCGGGGTTTGAACCCTGACCGGAACACCCACGCACAACCCACTGCACCGCACGCCTCCACTCACTTTTAAAAAGGGTGGCAGCCAGGCATCGGTTCTGGTTGCCCAACTGAACATACGGTTAGGTATTAAGATATGATTATTAAACGTTGGCTTAATGATAACGGGACTCGCAGCTGAACCGAACCCTGACTGTCAATTCCAGAGCAGCGTTGTCTGGTTCCTGTTCCGACTGCTATAACCTGAATATCACCAATGCAACGAATACTTGATAGAGATGTCCCGATCCGATCACGTGATTTTCAAAAGATCGGAAGAAATAAATCGGGGATCGGGATTTAAAAAAAAATTATAAAATATTTTGTATTATTTTATTGTATGTTACAAAACAAAAATGACCATGTTCACATCTTAAAGTCATCCTGAGGACTTAGTTTTGGTTTAAAATGACACAACATCATGTATGTGTTGCTTCTGTTGGGCTTGGTTTCAGACCTGCTTCTTCCTCTCAGAGCAACAGAGTGGGCGCAGTGTCTGATAGCAGCAGCAAGCTAACGAGAGGCTACGTTCAGCTGGAGACTCGGGAGTCGGGACGGAGCAGAGGTCAGGAGTTTGGAAGTATTATGAAGTTGAAAGCGAAGGCAGTGTGACAGCCAGATGCAATGTTTGCAAGGCGGTAGGAAAGAACAGAGCTACGTTCAACACGACCAATCTAACACGCCACCTGAGAAACAAACAACAACAACAACACGACGAGTACACAGCGGCTACTCGGGGTAACGGCACGGAAACAACCGACACTTTGAGAGACTTTCAAAAGGAAAGAGAAACTGCCCCAGAACAGATAACAGCCAGATAGCTGAACTCATCGCGTTGGATGACCAGCCGTTATCTGTTACCTTTTCTCTCTTAACGCATTGCATAAAGATCGGATCGGGAAACATCGGTATCGGCAGATTGTCAAAATCAAATGATCGGAATCGGATCGGGAGCAAAAAAAAGGTGATCGGGACATCCCTATTACTTGATGTACGTATTTCGGGCTATAGTTTTGGTCTTGAACGTTGTTTACATGTTAAAGGTGGTTGCCACATAACGGCACTAAATGGGCATGCGTTCAAGATTCAAGGCTTTTATTGTCATAACAGCTACAGTGTGGTTATGACAATTACAGTCTCAGGTCACAGGCTGCTCCAACAGTGCAACACAATACAACAGATACAACGGTTGATCATTTCTAAGATCAAAGGGCAAAACAAGACATCATGAAATTATAAATTGACCCCGAGATGGAGATTTAGGAAGAAGGTGTGGGGTGCAAAGAAACAAGAGGCAGGAGGATGTACACACGGAGACTCTCACCTTTCTGATAGTCCTCCAGCAGCAGGTTGAAGTGGCCCAGCTGACAGAAAACGTCCGGGTCCACTTTGCCCTCTGCTTTCAGGATGAGGGCATCGTAGCAGCTGACGGCCTGAAGAGAGAGCAATAAGAGCGAGGCGTTAAGGGGTGCAACAGTACAAAGAAAAACACTTTTAAATGATTCAAAGATCCGATGCAAACATCACATTACAAAGGCTTGATATGGCAACCGCACTGAGATCATCGCTTGATGCTCAGCGCTGAGGAAGTGACGACACAAAGTGGCCTTTCCACGCCTTCCAGGAGTGTTTTGCATCGTCCCAGATACATGCTCCAGTCAGTCAGTATTTTATCAACGGCTAAACAAATTACTCAGATAATGCAGGCACTGAAGAGGAATAGTTGATTGTTGTGTGTGGTGGTGCGTGTGTGTGTGTGTGTGTGTGTGTTGGTGTGTGTGTGTGGCGTGTGTGTGTGTGTGTGTGTGTGTGTGTGGCGTTTGTGTGCGTGCGTGTGTGTGTGCCCACAAAAGGATGTTTGATGGAACATGTCCTAGGGGAAATGGTCAAACCGGTAAAAAGGGATAATGATACGTTCACAGAGCAGCAGCTCCAGCGTATCACCTCGACTCTGCAATCACTAAAATAAAGAACAGACCAAATAAAAACATTCAAGCTTCACGGGAAGGCTGCAGCGTGAAACATTCAAACGAGTACCGTTTCCTCGCGCATGCATGTCACACACCAAATAAACAGCATGCATTATTACACACACACACGTTGGTGCCAGGGCTGGCTTTGTGCCCGGCCGTTCTTCCACGGATGCATTTGTGCCACAGGGGTTAGCTCAGGCCGAGCAGAAACACACCAACCTCCAAAAAGAGGACTACATAAGGGTTGCAGTCTGTCTCGTTCCTAACTTTAGTGGATCATTACACACCACGAAGGGAATGCTTCAGGAGATAAATTAGACGAAAGTGAAAAATACGATGTTAGGCTGGTTTATCGCCGAGCTGATTGCCAGAAATGTGTTTGCAACTTAAGCAGTTGTTGATCGCGAGCAGCCGGTTTAGAGGACAGGGTTCAACACTTTTCAACGACTTCTCCATGACCTTTACCTGATTTTCCATGACCATAAACATTCCTCTTTCTCAGCGGTACCAGCGGTTTATTTTAACATGGAACAGGAAAATAAGGTATGCATATGAAACATGGTGTGCCTATCTAAAACAAATCAAACAGGCTTACTCGCAACTAAAATCTCTCACCGGCAAAACACCTCGTCAGCTAAATGCCATTTTACGTTTCATTAAAATATAAATTATATTTGATGCAACTTTAGTTACATTTCCGTGACTTTTCCAAAAGTTCTCGGGAAAATATTGTTTTCCAAAAAGTTCTCCAGGGCCTGGAATTCGCATTTTGAATTTCCATGACTTTTCCAGGTTTGTAATGACCGTAAGAACCCCGAGAGGAGCACGGACCCAGACCAGGGGCAAATGACAGCATAAACAATCAATACAGTTTAATTTCCTAAAATTGTTCATCATCGCGACCGTAAGAGGTAATTTAACATATGATAACAAAGGGGCACCAAAAGCACGAGGCCGATGAATCAACTGGTGTGCGGAATAAGCGGCAGACAGACTGACAAACATAGGACTAAATCACTTTCCTAGGTTTACATACGGCGTATCATTTCCTTTGTTTATTGTTGTCCATTAACTCTGTATCAGATGAAATAATAACTAATGCTGAACTAATATTCTCCCTTTCTCATATTACAACGGGAGAGTATAAAGAGAGGGAACTTGGTATTAATATGAATGCATTCCAACACAGTGATCATTATTTAATGTGAAGCCGCCCTATACATGCTCCGTTACTGAATTTCCCCTAAGGAATTAATCAAGCATGCCTTCTTCTTATTACCAGGAAAGACTATAACACAATTAGAATTAATAATTGTACTGTTGTATGATGTAAATAATAATAGGCCTGTATTGGCTGTTCAGGCATCGAGCAAAGTATGAAGGATAGACATAAAAATGGCTCTAATTAACACAGCATCATACATACACTTTTAGAAGAAAAATCCATGAGATATTATACATGTGTATGTCATGATGTGGATAGTAGGACTGCATGTGCTTCAAGGTACAAAGGACTGCCACAAAAATGGCATTTACTGGGTGCATGTCTGAGCCTAATCTGAAAGTACACCCTAACAAAACAACCAGCTAACCCTTCAGGAAGAAACCCAGGAGCCACATGTTGCAGACACACACACACACCAAACACAGGCATGCTAACATGGGCTGACATACACACGGCTGCTCTGTGGGAACCGGACACTTTGCATATAGTTAAATCCCGTTTAATAAATCGATCGCCATTGTTACGAACCCTGAACGCATTCTACGTCATATGGTTCTATGCGAATGAAGATTAGCTTAGCCACCGCTGCTAACTAGCTAGCAAACATTAGCTTGGTATTTTTTCTTCACGTCACCGCTATCTGGGGGCAAGTCAAGCAGTACTTATTTTTAAACCCTGTAAAAAAGGACGTGTTACCCGCTTGTAAGTGTCAACTAAGTGGTGACATAGTCTCTATATTTGCGACAGGAGTAATGAGACACCGCTGGGAAGTTAGCTGCTACATGCTAACCCAGTGTATCGAGGAGGAAACGGATTGTTTAAGTGGGATACCAGCATTTCTGCCTATTGTAAATGTCTTTCCTCCACTAATTAAAGTAGTGTGCATTCACCCTTTACCTAGGGCTCATTATTATACGGTTGCAAATCACGTATAACAGTCAGGTAGCAAGGTGTTACATGTGTAAACCTCCCCTACGAATGAATCCAATTTGTTTAGCCCACACATGTTTTCTACACACATTTAAGATTCAAAACGGCGAAATTATCATATGCACGGCTATAGTGTATACAGCAATGAAAAGCTTAAGCCCCAAGCCCTTGCAACATGATTTATATGACATACAACAAATAAAACAACATTGCAATACATGTAATAGACTAAAGAGCAAGTGATGTGCAACCCTGCTTTTCATTGTGTGAATAATAGCAACATATGATTTAAACAGTCCGTTAAATGCCACCACGTAGCATGGGCACCTATTCTCTCTCAACCACTGATTGTAAGCAGGGTGGCGATCATATCATGCTGAAATTGTAATATTTAGACCCCTTTATTATTGCTATCATTGCATAAATACACAGTGGATGTTTTATTGTGTGCCATGCAATGTTAGGAGAACGATCCAACAAACAGATATGGTGTATGTTATGATGTGGATAGTAGGCTTGCATGTGCTGAAAGTACACACTCACAACATCATGTTACAGACCAATCCTTCACCAAGAAACCAATGATTTAAAATGCCCTGTGATTGTTTAATTATGGACCTAGCAGCAGTGTAAATCATGCTTATTTCCAAAACTGAAAACTGCTATACTGCTTCAAAGTTGGGGACATTTATGCTGCATCTGTGCTACTTATTTCTGGTGTGATATGCATTAATCTTACATTTGTTTTATGTCTTATACATATTTATGTATACAATTGTTATATATATTACCCAATGTCTGTGTTATTGTAGTAAACAATGCTTAGTGAAATTGTATTCAAAGGGATTTCCTTTATATTCTGTTTTATTGACATACTATAGTGATAAATGTATTTTCTACTGTGAATATTTAAACATTTGCTGTCAATGTTCATTTGTATTATACGTGTACCCTAATCTCTCCTTGGATATATTGTAACTCTGGTGTAATGCTTGACAACACTGCTGCTGTGACAACATCACCAATTTGGTATGAATAAAGTATATCTATGCATCTGTGTTGCAGGAGTCTGGGACGTAAGCTTTCCATTGGAATAACTACACTGTAGCTACTGTGCGTATGACAATAAAAAACCCTCTGAATCTTATGCATCTTTGTTCCTATTCCATTGCATACCTTTAACAGCAAGGCCTTCGTTCTGGCGCCATCTTCTTGAAGCCTATGAAATCCAAACAGTGAACTGCAAGTAGAGGACAGACAACACACAGGCGGTTCCGTATTACTACTTCCAGGGTGCATTTATACTTGTTGTTGCAAACGGTGTGCAGAAAAATACACAATGCACACGTAAAACTGGTTGTAGAGTTCACATTTTTGCAACATCTAACCTGTCAGTGCCGTGCAAGCTCTGTTTCTCCTGCGCTGTGAGCTTCGGAAAGTCCTCTTCGATATCTGTTCCCGACGCCATTTTCTCCTCGTCATTACCAGCAAGGCTCCGAGCAGCAGCGGTACACGATTTCATGGGGACGCAATGGGAATAGCGACCGCACCGAGAAACTCCAAGAGAATGCGCTAAGAACGAGAGGTTTTGCACGGATATCCAGGACTCAAATCGGGGCGTTAGCGACTAAATTCTTGCCCAATTCTTGTCCAAATCCTCAAGGAAATGATCCCTTCAAGTTACCTTCCACACTCCTCATTGTACTTCAAAACACGGCGTGTATTCCAGTGCCTTTGTATGCATGAAGTTGGTGTAATGTTGGGTTTTTAGGAGGGAGTGTTTACTTGGTATTATCGTAAACTTCCCCCAAACCATCGGCTCAAAGTTGTTGTAATTGTGTCACATAGGCAAACGCACGCCGCCACCGTACGACACGCCCTCTGCGCGCCTGAGCCAATCAGCAGCCGGCGTGTGCAGTCATGTGACCGTCTTCCCCAGTTTGTGTGTTGCGAGCACGCCTACGAACACGCGCACGCACACATTGAAGTGGGCTTCTCTAAGACCCGCCTTCCAACCGGTGATTGGTTCCTCACGCTGTATTATGATTACGTAACAGTGTTTTAAGGCTACCCATTGGTTAAAATATATGTCATGTTTGACTTTGCTGTCAACTATGTTTGTGGCAACGTTGCATAAATACGAGATGGATAGATGGATAGATAGATAGATAGATGGATGGATAGATAGATAGATAGATGGATAGATAGATAGATAGATAGATGATGATAGATAGATAGATAGATGATGATGGATGGATGGATAGATAGATAGATGTTATGTTAGTTATGTATGACAGGGTCGAGATACATGTTAGTCATGGCTGATGATAGAAAATCTGTGTTCTAATTCAGTTTTTTTTTAAATGTGAAAAAGTAAAATAACACAAAGAATCAGTTAGGGAAGAGTAGGCCGTTTCAAACTTTCCATCTACGTTAAAAAATTCTATGTACGTTAAAAATGGTTGCCACCCAAAGTACACTTTATTTTCTCCATGTGTAGAAACTTCATAAGTTCTGTAACCCACTGGACATGAGTGGGAGACAGGGCCTCCTGCTTCCACCTCAGGGAAGCAAAAGCAACAGCGTTTGAATAATGTCTGGAAAGCACAATGTCGTCTGGGACGACTCCAAAAATTGCAGTAAGAGGAGAAGGGGTACATTTCTCTGGCGGCTGTGGCTCAGTGGATAGAGTGTTGGACTTTGAATCAGGGGGTAGCAAGTTCTAGTCCCTCTGCAGTCAGCATGTCGTTGTGTCCCTGAGACACTTCACCCCAAATTGCCCCTGTGGGGATTGCCCACAGTACTGAATAAGTCGCTTTGGATAGAAGCGTCTAACACATTAAATGTACTGAATAAGTGTAATGTAATTTTACTTTAAAAATCTTAGAAAACTTATCAAATATAGATGTCCAATAATTATGAAGATTTGGACATGTCCAGAAAGTCCCTGTTACTGACTTACATCTGTTGCATAAGGGATCTACCCCTGGATAGAGTAGAGCAGGGATGAAACCTTCTTTAATGGACACACACGCAGAGCCCACAGCACACAGTGAGGTGTGCTCTCTGCTTTTAACCCATCCTAGCACCAGGAGTCTATAGGAGCAGTGGGCAGCTATTGTACAGCGCCCGGGGATAAATAAATATATGCTATTTCCTTTGATAAATGAAGGCGGTGTAATACCTTGAATTGGAGAAGACCATGTCTGGCATAAATTGAGGAAGAGTGAACTCTTTGAAGGATGGACTGCCAATCATCATCTGGTATTTCAAATGCTAGCTCATCGTGAGATCTGATTGTTGAAAGAGAGGGAGAATGCAGGGAGGAAAGTACATTACAACACCCAATACTCCTCTATTCTGCACATTTATTTCAAGAATCCTCTATGGTTGTTTCTGCTGGTTTATTTGGGTAAAGTGCACTGTTGAGGAACTGATCTCAGTGTTTCATACATTACATAATACACCAGTTGTGTATATGGTATGATAACCTTTGAATCTTGAATATATTTGCTGTATTTTTGGCGGCCCACAATTGTGTCCTGCACCCACTGTTAAGTAAGTATATATGTAAAAAGTATTACATGTGTCTGTTAGCATTAGCACATGTACAGTAACAATGCTTTGCTTCTTTAAAGCACTGAAAAATGGGGCATGACTGATACATTTTTTTTAAATAGGGACTGTGGTTGCCCACAGTTTTTAAACTTTTGTTCATTTTAAACTCTTGTCCCGCTCATTATTATCTATTACGTTTTGTAATAGCACTATTATTTAGATTAAATCAATTCACTATTCATAGCTTACACTGTATCTTTTATACCTGTGTTTTATTGAAGATTGAAGAAGATTAAACTTATTGTCATTACGTAATACAGGTAATAAAACGGTGTCTCTGCCTTTGACCCATCCTAGCGTTAGGAGCAGTGGGCTGCCATTATGTACGGCGCCCGGGGAGCGTGTCTTGCTCAGGGACACCTCCTCGGGAGCACTCTTGGTCTTTCCGGGACTTGAACTGGTGACCTTGCAGGTACCGAGCCAAGTCCCTATTGACTACGCCGCCACCGCCCTAATATCACGTTTATTCTATTTGACCATGTATTCATTGTATTTCATTATCTTGGCTTTCTAATGACTGATTTTAAATGTCATGTTATAAAGTGTCTCTGTTGCGCTATATCACTACAATACTCATAGCAGAATAATAATGTGTGTATTAGTGTTAGCAAAAAGGGGCATAACAGGTAAACAAAGGCAAGCAATAAATACAAAAGTAGAAAAAACATACATAATTAATCAAATAAAAAATAAAGACAAATAAGTAGCCGACACAACCATGGCTGAAAAAACGAGTAGCAGTTATTAAAAAAGCCACATAAATAACATTAGGAAATAAAGTTGGGCTTTTTTTATAAATACTTATTTATGCTTATATTGTGTTTTGGGGATGATTTGTGTTGTGTTGAAATGTGCTGTATGAATAAACCTGCCTTGCCTTAAACAGAATTGACATTATTATTATAAATGGTATTATTATTTGTATAATTATTATTTTTCTTCTTCTTCTTCTTAATGTTGTTTTTATTATGGTCCATGTCTGTCTTTTATCTATGCATTTGTCTTCACTTGCACCGTCAAAATTATGCAAATGACGCCGGACGTGCAGCAGTTATCTGAGGACAGATTGGATGAAACTATTATGGGATGTGAAAGAGAACAGGCAGCACAGACACTGCAAAATGGCGAACCGCGACAAGGGTAAGCAGGCCTAAAAATGAATTGCATCTCTATATGGTAATTTAGAACAACATATACAAACGAAACTAATCCATACACTTTAATTGTATATTTAAGCATCTCTAAACCTCTACTTACTCTCACGTTAATACTGATTGTTTTTAGACGTAGCGGTTTTAGCTAACTTTCCAACTGTGTGATGCTAACTTTTTGTCATGAAGTTGAAGCAGATTTGTATGGATGGGTGTAGTGGCCAAACGGTGGTACTACAAGTCCCCATTGACTTACATTGGGGAAAGAGACGTCTGTAAATCAGCGTATCATTTATTTTTTAGCTAAATAAACTAGCCAGCACGAACTCTTGTATAGCCCTTATTTAAATCATTAGAGTGTAAAGGTTGTAGAATTTCGCTAAAAGCTGAATCCAGAGTTATTTTATCTCGATATTGATTTAACTGACACAGGGCTGGAGAAAACTCAACTGCGCATGCTCTTTGGGCCCACATACGGGTACTTTCTGAATATACAGCTGCTCAATTTTTGTCTTCATGCGCCACTGAGCCACTCTCATAGGAATGCAAGGGGTTTTCCAGTTTTCTTTACTCATGCTGCATGATGCTAACAACTTTGATAAGTTCTGAATGTAGCTAATAATGGGGACAGCTAGCAGTGTCATGTTAGCACCCCTGTAGCTTAAACATGAACTTCTATGGTTTATTATTACTCATTTAGTATTAAAGTATTCGTATGATTCACAAGCGTTATTGTCATATGCACTGTAGCCCCAGGATAGTTTTTAAGGTGCACGTTTCAAGCTCAATGCTCCTCCAAGAATGACAATGCAACACACGATATACTAAAGAAATAGGGAGGCACATAGTGCATTTAAATAGTGCAAGTGATATAATGGTGCATGTGAGCTGCAGGAATATATACTGTTCTGTGATGCATGTCAAATGAAACATGTACATAAATACTGTACGGTAGAAAAATGCTATGATAATAATATAATAATAATATATAAACGTGTACAATGATCAGTGTATTATAAATATATATTAAAAATGTGTGTGCAATTTTAGACAGATTGTTTAACATGGCTACTACTGCCTGAGATCCTATATACCGCCATGTTTACAGTCCACATATTTATATATTATTATAACATGATGTATTTTATTCCACTGTTCGTTACATCCTGTTTTTATTTTTATTCTATATATAAATTACTTATTTCTGCATTTGACTTGAACCATCATGTCACTTTGCACCAGGGGCGGACTGGGAGGAAAAAGTGGCCCAGATTAATTGACAGACAGGCCCACTTAATGCGCGGCATGTATCGGCCGGCGACGAAAGTATGTTACTTAACAAAAAAGTTATTTTGGACCATTATTCATATAGTAATCACATTACCTGAGCCCTTGAGTTGCCTAGAGCAAAATAGTTACGGCATATATTTATTGATTTTAATGTTAACAGATCATTGATGCAATAACATTTTGACCCAATTTGCCTGACTTGACGCATGGAATAAAACATGGGCGTAGGAAGCATCCTCAATGTGGGTGAGACAATTTAACAGGGGGTGTGGGCAGGTGGTGGACCTCACCTCCTCTAGGGGGGTCCGGGGGCATGCTCCCCCGGGAAGATACATTTTGAAGTTGAATGCATCAATCTGGTGCACTTTGAGAGCAACATTAGGGACTAAATCTATGGATACATCTCTCAACACCCATATGAACAGATTTACTTTTTCTTTCAACATTTATTTGAACAGCAAGTGGAGGCAAAAGTGACTGCACCCAAAACAATAAACCTGCTAGCTAACTAGCCTAAACTCAGTAACAGAATGTGGGCAACACGTTCTTCTCCACAGCCGCGCGACCTCTGAGTCAGACGTCACTTCCCCCTTTTCTATCCTACGGGTGCAGCCACTCCCCCTGAACCCCGTTTCCCTTTCCACATGACTGGCTCGGCGGCCACAGGTTGTTTATCCTTCACAGTGGGCACACACTGAGAGTGTATTCATATTCACCAAATGTGTACACGCTTCACTGCAGACCTCAAGAAGAAATAAGACTTTCATTCACTCGCGGCAAAACTTACTTTACTTACGGTAAAAAAATGCACTCCCTATTCCATTGTCATGAAGGTGGAATCGAACTATATCCAGAATAAGTTTTACTGGATCCAGCCCGGCTAGAAACATGTTTATTTCTGCTGTAAAGTTGGGGGGTGTCTATGGACATGGCTCCTTTCTGCATCCACCCCCTGGCGGCCACTAGAGGAACTGCAGTTTGTGGCACTTCCTTCTGGGCTTCCCGGCTCTGCCCCAGAGTTTGCCGCTTGTCAGGAACGTCAAAATCGCTATGACGCGCTGATTGGCTGTGTGTGGGCCAGACGTGTGCGTGGGCCACAGCTTGTGGGTTATCTGTCGCCACTTTTTTCGTTTTTTTTCGCACTATGCGCTAGAGTCGACCCAATTTTAAAAAGTGGCGGCAGATAACCCACAAGTACCGTATTTATATTTCTTTAATGTCGATGGTATAAAGTATATTCCATTGATGCCTAAGACTACCATTTGCATTGCTCAAACTACACTGTGCCTGTTGGGCTAATTACAATAAAGCCTTTAAATCCTGAATTGATTTGCGGCTGACGGTTTATGTTTTGTTCCATGTACGTGCAGAGCTGGAGGAGGAGATTTACGACAAGGTGGTTGACCTGACAGAATATGCCAAACGCCAGCGATGGTGGAACGGACTTTTTGGGAAGAACTCCGGCCCCGTAGCAGAGAAATACTCCGTGGCCACACAGTTGGCCATCGGAGGAGTGAGTGGATGGTGAGTACTCTCATAGGAAATGCATTGTGCTGCCTTCAGGGGCTCCAAGTTAACTCTACCACCTAGTTTTATTTAATTTAATTTGTTTCAATATATATATTTGTCTTTTCAGGTGAGACAATACAAGAAGAAATACAATAACAACAAACAACGACTGTACCTGATTCCATGTTTTAAGAGTATTTCTAATACCCTATATTTTCCAAGTCAAGAAATGTAGAATTAGCATAATTTTTTGGTAACCATTCTATAGTATATTTAAGTTGTGGCGCGTGATAAAACATAACGTTTGGAAGTGCTAATCCCCCTTCATCTAACGGTAGTTGCAATTTCTCCAGTTTAAGTCTTGGGCGTTTAGATTCCCACACAAATGTACCCATTATACTATGAAGTAGGGATGCCAGAGATTATTCGATTATTCGTTACAGTCTCCATCATCGAATATTATTTTTAAAAATCGATTTTATTTATATATATATTTTTTATTATTTATATATTTTATTTTATTATTTATGTTTTGTTTTTTTGGCGGGGGGGGGGCGAATAATCGATTATTCGCCAGGGCTGCCGAATAATCGATTTTGATCATAGTCAGTTTCTGGAAACCCTACTATGAAGTGATTTAAAAAGTTAGCTGGGATATAATTAGGCAACGACCTAGTTTCCTAAGGGCTGAGATGAACCTGTACTGGGGCATAGATGGGAAGCGTGTTGGTTACAGCAACACAAACACAGAATGGTACAGAAAATGAAAAAGGAATAAAAACGATACAATATTGCAAAGTGACAGCGACGGTAGGGAGTCGGCATGTTTTTGTGTACACACGACTGTTGATGTGATAAATAACAGCTTAGTATTTGTCTGTTTTATTATAAACAAATTAGAAAATGACGCAGAAGATTTTCAGATTAACAACAAATGGAATTACTTGAAGTGTCATTAAAGCTAGATAACATGTGATGTATTCTGAAGGGAGTTGCTCTGCAGCAGCTGGAACAAAGAGGTTAATATGACAATGACAATTAGGTCTAAATCTAAAATGTAACGGTCGGGATTGAACAGAAATGGACAGGTTAGCGGAGGGGTGTGTCTGGACAGGTTGCAGGTTACCGAGGGGTGTGTCTGGACAGGTTGCAGGTTAGCGGAGGGGTGTGTCTGGACAGGTTGCATGTCGGTCTGATACCTGGTTGATACAGAATGTGTTAAAGTCATTGTGTATTAACCTTCATGCTGCGTCTGGGTTGATTGAAGGTGTGCAGGGTATCTCTTCTCGAAGGTGGGGAAGTTAGCGGCTTCGTCCGTAGGAGGAGGTCTTCTGCTGTTACAGGTACTCACTCATAACTACTCATGAACACGTTCAACCTTTCAACAGCATGATAAACATTATCGTAAATCCTCCTCTCATCTTTGCTTTCTTATCCGTCTTCTCTTTCTCCAGATTGCTAACAATAGCGGCTACATCCAGGTGGACTGGAAGAGAGTAGAGAAGGACGTCAACAAAGCTAAGAAGCAGCTAAAGAAAGGCACCGACCAGGCCCGCCCAGAGTTAAACACGTTTGTTGAGAAGGTGAGATGTGTGTGTGATGAGTCTTCTGTTCTTCTCTGTATTCACGTCACTGCATCTGGTGCTTGCTTCATTCCTCTATATAGGATTGTGTCTTTGAGGTTGTAGAAAAGGGCAATATAAATACAATATGATATTATTATTATTTAAGTCCGATTTGAAGAATATAGAATAGAAATGGGACGTCCTGGTGGCCTAAGACGTTTAACTGGTTTTATGTTTCACTCCTGTACTGTGTATTCAATAATGTTGCATTGTTTTCCTACTTTTCAAACTGTTGCTTTTATGTAGAGCTGAAATCATGTATCCGTATATATGTCTTTGCATGTCCGAGCTGAGAAAGTGAAAAGAAACCCAATATTCTTTGATTCTCCCAAATGAGAGGATTCCCTGCCTTCGTCATATCTCATTTTAAACTACA
>CM070434.1:4627561-4667561 GCA_036324595.1 Champsocephalus gunnari | reverse complement strand
ACCTACAAGCTCACCTGTTCACCATGACCTTTGACCCCTAACCCATCACAGTCCCGCTGCTTCCACTCCTACTGCTATTCTTTAAATGTGTATTTTTAAAACTTTATTTTTTTGTTTGTTTATTTGTTCACCATATAAAGCGGCCTTGGGTCTCTTGAAAGGCGCTATCCAAATGTATATTATTATTATTATTACATCTCATATGGTTTCTTAGCTAAATGATAGCAACACATATAACCAAAAGGGTGAAAATGTTATTTCCAAATAATGATTTAGAACACATGTTTGATCAGGGACACGTCTACAACGATTTAATAATAATTAATTGCATTTATTTCAGCGCTTTTCCGAGTGCCCTAAGCGCTTTTCATGACATATATATGTATTAATATATTCAAGAAATCTCTCAAAACTCTCTTATTCGTGTTTTGCTTTCTTTGTCCTGTTTCACTTGCTGATTTTATGTAAAGCGTATTTGAGCACTAGGAAAAGACTATACAAATCCAATGTATTATTATTATTATTAGATATTAATACATGAATACTGTGGGCAATACCCACAAGAGCAATTTGGGGTGGAGTGTCTGGCCCAAGGACACACATCCGAATCAGAAAACCTTTATCCGTCCCACAGAGGGGACATTTACATTGTTACAGCAGACACAGCCACAGACAGCTTCATTTGTTTGTTTGTTTGTTTTTCAAAAACAAATGTATTTCTTTAAGCCTGCGGTATCATTCGATTGGATTACGCAATTTAGTCATTCGGGACAAAAATGTCCACTGCCAAAAACATTATATTTTTTCACAACTTTTTTGGGTTCAATCTTTAAAGCTACTTCAGCCTAATCAAAAATACTACAAATGTAATCATTATCAGGATTTTAACCCCTTAAATGCCATGTTGAAAACATGAAATCGCCGTTGAAAATGAGTTATTTTCCATATAATACATATCTGGGGACTGGCTCTTTTTTTTACAACAGTCTTGGATATGTCAAAGATTAGCAACAAAATTGAAACTCGCATATTAGTCATTCGGGACAAAAATGTCCACTTCCAACATTTTTAATAAAATTATAACAGATTCATATATTTTATTTTTTTTGGGGGTTAAATCTTTCAATCAACTTCAGTCCTGATCAAAAATACCAAATATTAAACTATGTTCAGGATTTTAACCCTTTAACTGCCAGTTTGGAAACATGAAGTTGCGTTTTCTATGAAAAACATGCACAAAAAGGCAGTTATTTTCCAAAATAGATCGAGGAAATAGTCTTGTTACAAAAAATCAGGCCATTTGCACCAAAACAACCAAGTTATTGCAAAATGAAACGTGAAAAATGACCCATATGGACAAAAACGTCCACAGTGATACCGGAGAGAAAGAAAAAAATAAATATATATTTACATGTTAATGATTTAGTTTCGGATGTGTAATTACGTAGATCGTTTGTTTATATATCATTTAGAATCAGTAATATTTTTGTATATCAATTTGAAATTGCTTAATTTTGTATTGTATAGTAATTCTCATGTTAGATTTTTGTATCATTATTTTACACATTCGAAATAAATCTAATCAAATCAAATAAAAAATGTTAACTAAGAAGCATGCATAAAAAAGTATTAAAGATAAAAAAGTTACACAATTGACAAAATACACGTGTTGGTTCATCTCATGTCACATGGTTCCTTTCGTCCAGATTGAAAAGAGTATGACGCCCCTGCGGCCGTACGAGAGGCGAGACACTCTGAAACAGTTCCTGGACCACGACCGTGAAGTCCTGCGCTTCAACTGCTTCTGGGACGACTCTGAGAGCGTGTTCGGAGACCCCCACCAACTCACCCTGCACTACTACCTGTCCGACGACACCGTGGAGATCCTGGAGACAATCGCCCCAAACTCCGGCAGGGATAACCCCGCAAAGTTCCTCCACCGCAGCAAACTCCCCAGGGTGAGGCACTGCAACCCCATAAGATTAGATCACTTTTTAAATCTCCGCTAAAAACTCACCTCTTTGCACCGGCTTTTAACACGAGTTGAACATAACAATTTTATATGTTTCGAGTTATTGTGCTTTTTATCATGTTTTTAATAATTGTTTTATTATTTTACTCCTATTGTGTTATTTTATATTGTATTTATTCCCTGTACAGCACTTTGGTCAACTGAGGTTGTCTTAAATGTGATATAAATGAATAAATATTGAGATTGAGATAAGATAAGACTTTAATTATCCCGAAGGAAATGTTGTGCCAGTTACAAACATACAATAAACACAGCAGCATAATAATACAACTGTTCACCTGAGCTGAGGTTATCTGAGACTCTCGTCTGACGGGAGAGAGTTCTCCCTCCACGTTGAAAAAGCTCCTTATATCCGTTAGCGTAGCTAGCACCAGATGCTAACCACAACGATCTCCGGTTGGCTACCGGTGCGCGCTCTCTCTCTCTCTCTCTCTCGCACGCACACAGAATGACTCGTGCCACACACACAGAGAGCAGAGCTTGAATGAAACACACAGACCTAGAAGTAGGCTACTTGTACCGTACTGTAGCATATTATTTTCAAATCAATCCTTTTTCAAATTATGAATTTCACACACACAAAAAAAGAAAAAATATATACATTTCTTGGGGGCGCTTCGGGGGTGCTATGGCTATCCAGGGGGGTGCTTCAGCCACTGCCCTCACATGATGTGTTGCAAAATGTGTTTCCCAGCTTGTGCATTTATTGCATTTAATTTTAAATGCGTATTACTAATCTTAAGGCTCGCGGTGCCTCTCTTCTGGTTGGGTGCCTTTTTTGCATCTTTCTCCAAAGCATCCCTCCTCATTCAGTCTGACAGGCTGTAGCTTCCGGTCTCCCTCAAGCAGCCTGCCTTTCTCCTCCAGTTACTGACTCAAGCCTAATTCATCTTGAAAGACAGCCAGGCCTCAATCATGTGTGTGTGTGTGTGTGTGTGTGTGTGCGTGCGTATGTGTGCGTGTGTGTGTGTGTGCGTGCGTGTGTTTTCACTCCAGTAATTGTGTTTGCTCTGATGCCTTTTTTATTAAATGTCAGCTCTAAAGGTTGACCAGAATCCACCATCCGATGGGAAATCACCTCAGCACTTACTCTGCTGCTGTACTCTCTTACTCTCTGTTTCTCTTTCTACCTACCTATCTTGTGCTCTCTCTATCTCTCTCTCTCTCCAGAAGTGTGTATTTATATTTGCATGCAGAGTTCTGTGAATATCTTCTAAAATGAGTTTCTGTCTGTGGTTGTTTGTTTCAGCATTCGGCCATGATGAAGCAGCCGGGACAGATGACGGACCGCACAGTGCTCAACGTGTTCGACTCCAACAATCAGGGAAAACGCTACCTACTGGACAGCCTCAAAGTATGACCTGATATATGACAACAAAGCAGTTAACATTAGCCACCTTTAGCTTAGCGGTGGTGGCGTGAAGTCATGTGATCGTGCTGTAGTTCCTTTATAGCCCAACATTAGCCACCTTTAGCTTAGCGGTGGTGACCTGAAGTCATGTGACCGTGCTGTAGTTCCTTTATAGCCCAACATTAGCCACCTTTAGCTTAGCGGTGGTGACGTGAAGTCATGTGACCGTGCTGTAGTTCCTTTATAGCCCAACATTAGCCGCCTTTAGCTTAGCGGAGGTGACGTGAAGTCATGTGACCGTGCTGTAGTTCCTTTATAGCCCAACATTAGCCTCCTTTAGCTTAGCGGTGGTGACATGAAGTCATGTGACCGTGCTGTAGTTCCTTTATAGCCCAACATTAGCCGCCTTTAGCTTAGCGGTGGTGACGTGAAGTCCTGTGACCGTGCTGTAGTTCCTTTATGGCCAAACACTAGCCCGTTTAGCTTTATTAGCGGTGGGGGAAATGCTTACTTCAGGGTCAAATTGAGGTCCAATTCCAAATGTCTTAATATCAATATAGATGCTATAGCTTATAAGGATATCTTAAATAGTGTTCCTCTAACTGAGTGACAACTGAAGTTTGGGGAGGGCCCTTTCCGGTTTAAGATAACTAAATGTTGCAAAATGTAAATCCATGTAAGATTAGCTAAAAGGTTTAACAGGTTAACTTCCAGAGGTGTTCTTTCTGTCCTCTCACCCTGCCCTCTCTCTCTTCTCCCTTGCAGACTGGAGCTTTGCAGGATGACTGCTACGTGGACAGAGATCTGAAGGTGGGGGGGGAAGTGAACGTGTGGGGAAGGAGGGTGATCATCACCGACTGTGACGACTTCACCAAAGAGCACTACCGCTCCAAATACGGCATAGGTAAATACAACTACTGTTACTTGAGATACATTAGCCAATCACCAACCAAGGTAACCCCCCCCCCACCTTATCACCTGAATCTCCTCCTAGAGCACCATTGTGTTTCTTTAAACCAATCATCTCTCAGAGGGGCGTGACCAGCAGCAGCTCATTAGCATTTAAAGCTACAGACACAGAATCAGCACTTTAGAAACAGGGCTGAAACAGAGGGGGTTATGGGATGCTGCAATGATCTGTTCTCAATCAGAGACAGGTTCTGTATATATCTGAGACCTGTGTATTGATGAAAAACAGTGTAATAGGGGACCTTTAATATTCTTGCTTTTGCATGCAGTACATACATATGGACACTAGGGGGCAGTAAGAGCAAACACCAGGATGAGCTGTTACCTTCCGACACACATTGCAGACATTAGAGACTGAGAATCGAGGCTGAAATCACTGTTTTTAATCAATCAATCAATCAATGTTTATTTATATAGCCCAATATCACAAATGTTACATTTGTCTCAGTGGTCTTCACAGTGTGTACAGAATATCAGTATGACAATACGACACCCTCTGTCCTTAGACCCTCACATCGTACAAGTTTTTAAGCCGGTGTAAGTGCGTGTTTTATTCTTGTAAAAACTAGTTTTTCCACATAAACTCTTCAGATCAATCTATCCTTTTATGTGGATAATTGTATTTGCTAAAAAAGGATCAGGGTTATTTTTTGTTTACTACCTTCTCCTTTTGATACAAATCAATACAAAAAATATGTTTTGCTCAATTTTTTCCCTGCCTTATTATATTTAAGATTTTTCTTTTCCATTCTCTTGGCTCTGGCTTTATTGTGTTTGAATGTCCTTTAATATTGGCTTCCTTTTGCATTCATTCATTGTTGCTGTGTGTACATAAACCTGCCTTGCCTTTCCTTTATTAGCCTATAATATAATGTTCTGTTTCACTCCATGGTCGGAGGATAAACATGTAAGAAGCAATTACAGAGTTGGAGAGTAGTGGAGTACAAATACTTCGTTACTGTACTTAAGTGCATGTTTCTGGTATCAGTACTTTACTCCACTACTTATTTCTCTGACGACTTTTACTTTGACTTCTCACATTTTGAACCCAAATACCTGTACTTTCTACTTCTTACATGTTGAACACAAATACCTGTACTTTCTACTTCTTACATGTTGAACTCAAATACCTGTACTTTCTACTTCTTACATGTTGAACTCAAATACCTGTACTTTCTACTTCTCACATGTTGAACTCAAATACCTGTACTTTCTACTTCTTACATTTTGAACACAAATACCTGTACTTTCTACTTCTTACATGTTGAACTCAAATACCTGTACTTTCTACTTCTTACATGTTGAACACAAATACCTGTACTTTCTACTTCTTACATGTTGAACACAAATACCTGTACTTTCTACTTCTTACATGTTGAACCCAAATACCTGTACTTTCTACTTCTTACATGTTGAACCCAAATACCTGTACTTTCTACTTCTTACATGTTGAACCCAAATACCTGTACTTTCTACTTCTCACATGTTGAACTCAAATACCTGTACTTTCTACTTCTTACATGTTGAACACAAATACCTGTACTTTCTACTTCTTACATGTTGAACACAAATACCTGTACTTTCTACTTCTTACATGTTGAACACAAATACCTGTACTTTCTACTTCTTACATGTTGAACACAAATACCTGTACTTTCTACTTCTTACATGTTGAACCCAAATACCTGTACTTTCTACTTCTCACATGTTGAACTCAAATACCTGTACTTTCTACTTCTCACATGTTGAACTCAAATACCTGTACTTTCTACTTCTTACATGTTGAACACAAATACCTGTACTTTCTACTTCTTACATGTTGAACACAAATACCTGTACTTTCTACTTCTTACATGTTGAACCCAAATACCTGTACTTTCTACTTCTCACATGTTGAACTCAAATACCTGTACTTTCTATTTCTTACATGTTGAACACAAATACCTATACTTTCTACTTCTTACATGTTGAACACAAATACCTGTACTTTCTACTTCTTACATGTTGAACTCAAATACCTGTACTTTCTACTTCTCACATGTTGAACACAAATACCTGTACTTTCTACTTCTTTCATGTTGAACTCAAATACCTGTACTTTCTACTTCTTACATGTTGAACTCTAATACCTGTACTTTCTACTTCTCACATGTTGAACTAAAATACCTGTACTTTCTACTTCTTACATTTTGAACACAAATACCTGTACTTTCTACTTCTTACATGTTGAACTCAAATACCTGTACTTTCTACTTCTTACATGTTGAACTCAAATACCTGTACTTTCTACTTCTTACATGTTGAACTCAAATACCTGTACTTTCTACTTCTCACATGTTGAACACAAATACCTGTACTTTCTACTTCTCACATGTTGAACACAAATACCTGTACTTTCTACTTCTTACATGTTGAACCCAAATACCTGTACTTTCTACTTCTCACATGTTGAACTCTAATACCTGTACTTTCTACTTCTTACATGTTGGGAGGTCAGGTACTCTTTAAAGCAGCTGCTAGCTATGGGTACTTTTTACTGAAGTACACTTCAAAGCCTCTTTACTTTGACTTGAGTAAAGAAGTTTAGTCAATACTTCTACTTTCACCAGAGTATTTTTAAACACGAGTATCTGTACTTCTACTTGAGCAAAGGATGTGTGTACTTCTACTCGAGTAAAGCATGTGTGTACTTCTACTTGAGTAAAGCATGTGTGTACTTCTACTCGAGTAAAGCATGTGTGTACTTCTACTTGAGTAAAGCATGTGTGTACTTCTACTCGAGTAAAGCATGTGTGTACTTCTACTCGAGTAAAGGATGTGTGTACTTCTACTCGAGTAAAGGATGTGTGTACTTTTGCCATCTCTGGGAGTAACCCAAGCTGCTCTTGGATCTGTTTCTGGGGCTCGCTGCATTCGTCACAGCATTAAAGCAGGCACAGTGATGGAGGGTCTTTCTGACCGAGAGCAGCCAGAGGTCGGCTCGGGGTCGAGGCCCTCGGATCATTCACGCCTGGGTCTCTTTCTTCTTGTATATATTCATTTGCATTTTAAGGAAATGATTTGGTTACAGGGAATTCATAAAGTAGAGAAACGATCAACCTTAAAGAGGCCCTACTCTGCTTTTGGGCAGAAACAATGCATGACGTGTTTTGGATGTCTTCTCCAGAATGGAAGGAGTCATCACATACAGAGCATCAACTAGTTCCAGAACAGTGTCCTTCACATGCTGATATCCAAGAGAGGGAGTTACACAGTCACGAGATGGAGGAATACTGACCTTTTCTCAAAATCTCAAAATTCTGACTTTTCCTCAAAATTCTCACTTTTTCCTTAAAATTCTCACTTTTTCCTTAAAATTCTCACTTTTTCCTTAAAATCTCAAAATTCTGACTTTTTCCTCAAAATTCTCACTTTTTCCTTAAAATTCTCACTTTTTCCTCAAAATTCTCACTTTTTCCTTAAAATTCTCACTTTTTCCTCAAAATCTCAAAATTCTGACTTTTTCTCAAAATTCGGAATTTTTCTGAATATTTTTAATTTGTATTAACAATACTTAAAAATGTTAATAATCACTCGTCACCGGCTTGACCTTCAATCTCAGGATCCATGTATTTATGATCCTCTCAAGAATTGAGTGTGTTGCGTATGGAGGGAGTTTTCTCTCACACACTCCTCAGTAGGCTGCGACTCCACCTCCTCGGCCTGTGCCTATATATGACTGCACATATTCTTCATGTCTCCAGGTTTCAGTGAGACAACATAACTCAATCTTATTATCTGATATTAAATCATTTACCAATATTGCTTTCGATGCTAGAGATCGTGAGTCCACATTTAATCTTCCTGTTTTGTTGCACTGCAGTAGTTACATGTATCTGTACTAGATGTTTGTGTATGACTTCTCTGTTTACTTACACACACACACATTTAGAGTATTTCAGGTTATCATCTTGTAAAGGTCTCCTAAATTGTGGGCGGGCATTACACCAGCGGGCCAATCAGAAACGTTGCAATCAGAAACAATGCACGACGTGTTTTGGACGTAATATGGTCTGTGTTTACATTAGCATGCTAACACTCAGAGCTAACCTGTGCTGGAGAGAGTCCGTGTGAAGAAGCAGGAAGTAGAAAGGAACATAGGATATATCTGAATATAACAAGTTTGGTAATAGGAGACCTTTACCAAACTCTTGTTCTTCTTGTCTCCTCCTCCCCTTCAGAGGAGTTCACCCCGCTGCAGTACAAAAGCCCCGTGGCCCCGAAGCCCCCCCGCCCGGTGCCCCCCTACAACGGCTTTGGATCGGAGGAGGACTCGCTGAGCTCCTGCCAGCGTCTGCAGCCCAAAACCCCGCAGAAAGACTTCCGCAAGTTCATGGACAAAGACAGGTTGGACGAGTTGCTCAGTCACACAGTCACACAATATTCTATATATATATATAAATCACTTGAGAGAAATCATGCTCAAATATATATAATATATATATAATATATATAGCTGTTTTGTTAAATGTTTGTTTTTCATGTATTGTGTCTTGATATCTGTCTGTTGATGTTACACATGGAGCTGCTGTGATGCAAGTCACATTTCAGACTTGATCTGACCATTAAAGTATTATCATATATATATATATATATGTGGATATAAGTGGAGCATCAGAGTCTACTGAGATGAGTTGGGGCAGTTACTCAAATTCAACTGGATGAAGGATTTAAGTCATCGGATGTCTGGATCTTACGTTATCATAAAAACAAGCTAACCAATCGTTAGCCTTTAGCTCGTAGCCCTACGCCTGTGTGCAATGGAGAAACACAGATCTGTTATTCAATGTAAGCTGCTTCTTTCAGTGTGTTCTACATGCAGACTGTTTGCAATGGCTATAAAGACAGCAACTCCCGTAATCCCAGGCATCTCTGTTATGTGTTATTGTCACGCAATCAAACTCCACGCTGAGATGTTTGTGTCTGACTCTGCTCTCCACACGATCCCCTAGATGTGGCTTAGAAAGCAACATTCTGAATTTCCGTGCCAAGATGGTGACCAGCGACCCAGTGGACAGAGAGCGAGTGTTCGTCATCTCCTTCTACCTCAGCGACGACTCCATCAGCGTGTTTGAGCGCGCTCAGAGGAACTCAGGTAACGGCATACACGGACCAGAGCTGCTCCAAGTCACTGATTCATTGGTTCAATCTAGAGCTCCCAAAACATTAGGTTTGGACTCACTTTCCAATTCCAAAAGTCAGATAACAAAGATGACGTTCAGTTCAGATACCAAAAAAAAGTATTCCATTAGAATGACTTTACTAAAAGACACATAAAACAAAAAAGACCATTTCTTTTTGGGATAACAATGTTGGTAAAAATCTATTTTTACGACTGAGCGAATTCACGTCTATCTACGTCTTTGCATTGACTTTACATGTAATCGCGACGCACCGAAAAACCGCATCACGTCCGGTGTGCACGAGCCTTAAAATCTACTTTTTTTGCCGTGACAAATGTTTTACCAGACGAGATGAATTGTACGCCATGGATTCAAGCAGTATTTAACATGGCTCCAAAATAAGCT
The DNA here is from genome assembly GCA_036324595.1 of Champsocephalus gunnari. Lineage (NCBI taxonomy): Eukaryota > Metazoa > Chordata > Actinopteri > Perciformes > Channichthyidae > Champsocephalus > Champsocephalus gunnari. The sequence goes on along the minus strand of CM070434.1, from coordinate 4,657,642 downwards.
CCAGTCAATAAAACAACGGTATCAATAGTGCTTTAATTTAATTAAATTGAACAGTTGAGCAGCATGATTGTTGGATATCACTGGTCACCGTCAACTAGTTCCTGAACAATGTCCTTTAGATCTAGGGGCACCAAGGGAAGTAGCGACACACAAGATAGCCGGACGAGAGAAAAAGGAGAGGAAACTGAACGCTGAAGGAGTTTAAGTGAGGTTTTAATTAGAAAATAAGTGAGGCGGCTCACCAGCCAACTTACAACACAAACTTACAATAAACATCACACAGCTATGCTGGGTCGCACACAGAGACATGCTGCACACATGCAGCAGACGAGAAGGAGAGACAGAAGGGCCCTCACTGCCGTCCTCCTCCGGTCCTATATGGAAGCCCTGATTGTCAATTAGGAGCACCTGGGGAGAGGCTGCACCTGGGGACACTCAGAGGGAGAGAGAGGAACACACACACACACACGACCACACACACACACACACACACACGACCACACACACACGACCACACACTACGGCACGTAACAACATGCTGATATACAAGAGAGGGAGTTACACAGTCACGAGATGGAGGAATACCGGTTCTTCTAGGTGATCATACATCCTGTCATGAACTGTCAAAATTCTGACTTTTTCTCAAAATCCTGTCTTTGTCTGAATACTAAAAATGTTAACTCTCCCTGGTCCCCGACTTGAGCTTCAGCCTCAGGATCCACGTGTCTGTGATCCTCTCCAGAATGGAAGTAGTCATCACATACAGAGACTAGTTCCTTCACAGTGTCCTTCACATGCTGATATCCAGAGAGGGAGTCACACAGTCACAAGATGGAGGAATAGAAAGCAGTATCAATGTTTACTTCAGATTAGCTCCACGTCAGAAATGAGCATGCTTGATGTCTCTCTCCATAGAGGCTGAACCATCATGTTCATCACATAGCTATCACCTGCCTCAAGCAGTCCTGAAGCTCTTCCAGGTCATCACACATCCTGTCATGTTCACAGCTGCAGATGGGACACCTCTGTTAGCATGCTACTCTCATGTTGGAGGAGCACACTCAGTGTCTTCCCAACACTACCCATCATGCGTCCCCTCAGGTGTGCTTGGTGGTAAGTTCCTGGAGCGAGGCCGTGTAAAGAAGCCGGGCCAGCAGCTGTTCAAGAGCCAGCCGTCCGAGTACTTCACTCCTCAGGATCTGTACGTGGGAGCGACCCTCGTCTTCAACGAAAAGCCCTTCAAACTCCTGGACGCTGACGAGTACACCCTGAACTACATGGAGAAACATGCTGCGGAGGTACAGGCGGAGATTCCCTATTGTCGTTTTCACTAAGGTTCATGTTGGGTTTCAAGCAGTGGGGTTCTGTGGAGCAGCCTTTCCTTCTCCGGTCTTACATAACGGTCGGTTCTTCTCTCTGTCATCGTCTGAAGTTCCCCCAAGCCAACGTGGGAAACATCCTGAGTAAACTGCGGTCCATCGGGGAGGAGAAACGGAGCGAGATCAGGAAGTTCCTGGCGCTCAGCGACCCCAGCAAAACCGGCTTCATCCCCTATGAGTCGTTCAGGTACAGCACTGCAGTATTCTCTATATATACTGTGTACATGTGGAGAGACGTGGAGCATCAGAGTTTACCGAGTTCGACCAGTAGCTCAAATTCAACCGGATGAAGGATTTAAGTCATCGAATGTCTGGATCTTAAGTTATCATAAACGCAAGCTAAGCAATCGTTAGCCGTTAGCTTGTAGCTCTCTGCCTGTGTGCAATGGAGAAACACAGATATTATATTCAATTTAAGCTACTTTTTCAGTGTATCTATTGGTTTATACATCCAGGCTGTGGGCTGGAGAGGAGGAGAACAACGATTCCCATAATGCCCATAAGGCACCAAACTCTGTTATTTGTTATTGTACTGATTGTCACTGGTGTCAATGCGTTTCAATCCACCTGATAATGTATTTGTAGAAGAAGAAGAACAAATCAAATATGCGCCAGGGAGCTTAGCTCGAGACATACTTGATTTCAGAGAAGGACCAGTCCGGTTCCAATCATGTGAATATTACAAGTGTTGTGAGTGTGTGTGTCTTATTTCACTAATGTGTCTGTACGCTCCACAGGGGCCTGATGTCGGGTCTGGACTGCGCTCTGTCGGATCACGAGGTTCTGGTTCTGGCCCGGGGTTTCTCACAGAGCGAACAGCAGGAGGCCGACGTGGGTCTGATGCTGGCCGTGGCCCAGGACGTCCTGAGGAAGAAGCAGTTTGAAGATCTGCCCCACATGGCCAGGAACTTCCTGCACTGCGACTGGCACAAGTACACACACACACGCACACGCACACACACACACACACACACACACACACACGCACGCACGCACGCACACACACACACACACACACACGCGCGCACACACAGACACACGCACGCACACACACACACACACACACACACACACACACACACACACACACACACACACACACACACACACACACAGACACATGCACGCACACACACACCCACCCACACAGACACATGCACGCACACACACACACACACACACACACACACACACACACACACACACACACACACACACACACACACACACACACACACACACACACAGTCTCTGCTTTTGTGAGATTGTTTCCTGGGCTAAAGCATCGTTTGCATCAGATACCCTCGGGATGGTTTGTGGTTTATTAAACACTAAGAGAGAAGACATGTTTGTGGTTGAGACAGGGAAAGTGAGGTCTGACCGTCCTATTCACTGTTTGATTACAAAGTTCACTTTATTAAACTTGACTATTTGCACGAACCAACTCTTAAAACCACAGGATAATGTGTCGACATCTAGACGGTATAACGACTGAACTACACACAGCAGAGTGTTCTGATTACCTTACACCAAAACAAATCCAAATGATTTGATTCCATCCTCGGAAATTGCTCGAGAAGTCATTTGGCTGCGAGGCCCTCCTTGAGACGCAGCATAAACACACAGAAAGGCACACGGCGGCAGCGTCACAACAACACATCAATCGTGCCGTTTCGGGCCCCATATCTCAGAGCAGCGATTAGTTCCAGAGAGAGAGAGAGAGAGAGAGAGAGAGAGAGAGAGAGAACGCACTGGAACCAGATGGAGCCTGAAGACTCTGAGGACACCACACACACACGCTGTCTCTCAGGCCAGAGGGCACACACATGCTGGGTGTTTCTCATTACATTACATTGCATTTAGCTGACGCTTTTATCCAAAGCGACTTACAATAAGTGCGTTCGACCAACAAAATACAAACTTGAAGAAAACAGAATCATAAAAGTACATCAGGCTTCATAGAGCCAAACATTTCAAGTGCTACTCAACTGGCTTTAGAGCCAGTCCTTTGTTAGTATATAAGTGCTTTGTTAGTCATTCTATCGCTCGAAGTGGAGTCGAGAGAGATGAGTTTTCAGTCTGGAAGGTGTGTAAGCTTTCTGCTGTCCTGATGTCAATGGGAGCTCATTCCACCATCTTGGAGCCAGGATAGCAAACCCACGTGTTTCTGCTGATGGGAACTTGGGTCCCCCTCGCAGCGAGGGTGCAGCGAGCCGTTTGGCTGATGCAGAGCGGAGTGCACGCGCTGGGGTGTACGGTTTAACCATGTCCTGGATGTAGGAAGGGCCAGTTCCATTCGCAGCATGGTACGCAAGCACCAGGGTCTTGAAGTGGATTCTAGCAGTTACTGGAAGCCAGTGAAGCGAGCGGAGGAGCGGCGTGGTGTGGGAACATTTAGGAAGGTTGAAGACCAGACGAGCCGCTGCATTCTGGATGAGCTGCAGAGGTCGGATGGCACATGCAGGTAGAGCAGCCAGGAGGGAGTTGCAGTAGTCTAGGCGTGAGGTGACGAGAGCCTGGACCAGAACCTGCGTGGCTTTCTGGGTCAGCTGGGGGCGTATCTTCCTGATGCTGTAAAGCGTGTATCTGCAGCAGCGGGTTGGAGCAGCGATGTTTGCAGTGAAGGACAGGTTGTTATCTAGGGTCACACCCAGAGTCCTTGCCGTCTGAGTCGGGGAAACAACAGAGGGGCCGATGTTGGTTGTCAGGTCAAGAGTGGGACAATCTTTTCCCGGAAGGAAAAGCAGTTCAGTTTTGTCAAGGTTGAGCTTGAGGTGATGAGCAGACATCCACTGAGAGATGTCAGCTAGACGAGCAGAGATGCGTGCGACGACCTGCGTCTCTGAGCGGGGGAAGGACAGGATTCATTGGGTGTCGTCAGCGTAGCAGTGGTATGAAAAACCATGCGGGCTAAAGACAGATCCGAGCGAGTTTGTGTACAAGGAGAAGAGGAGGGGACCAAGAACAGAGCCCTGAGGGACCCCTGTAGTTAATTGACAAGGGTCGGACTCGGACCCTCTCCAAGTTACCCTGTAGGTACGGTCTTTGAGGTATGAGGTGAGGAGGGAAAGTGCAGAGCCTGAAACTCCAAGTTCTTGGAGAGTGCGAAGGAGGATCTGATGATTCACCATGTCTCAGGCCAGAGGACACACACATGCTGTGTGTCTCTCAGACCAGAGGACACACACACACTCGCTGTCTCTCAGGCCAGAGGACACACACACACACACACACACACACACACACACACACACACACACACACACACACACACCACACACACACACACACACACACACACACACACACACACACACACACACACACACACACACACACACACACACACACACACGCTGGGTGTCTCTCAGGCCAGAGGACACACACATGCTCGGTGACTCTCAGGCCAGAGGACACACACACACACACACACACACACACACACACACACACACACACACACACACACACACACACACACACACACACACACACACACACACACACACACGCTGTCTCTCAGGCCAGAGGACACACACACACTTGCTGTCTCTCAGGCCAGAGGACACACACGTGCTCGGTGGCTCTCAGGCCAGAGGACACACATGCTCGGGTGTCTCTCAGGCCAGAGGACACACACACACTCGCTGTCTCTCAGGCCAGAGGACACACACGCTCGCTGTCTCTCAGGCCAGAGGACACACACACGTGCTCGCTGTCTCTCAGGCCAGAGGAAACACACATGCTGGGTGTCACACTACATGAAACACCCCTCAGTTTATAGTAGTAACATGGGACAGGCTAGCTGTCTGTCTGCGTGCGTGCGTGCGTGTGTGTGTGTGTGTGTGTGTGTGGTGGGTGTGTGTGTGTGTGTGTCAGTTAGTGTCAGCTCATCAACATCTCTGCGATGAAGATGGCATGACGAGAATGACATCACTGTGGAAAACAGCTGTAGTCTTGGAGAGAAACACACACACACACACACACACACACACACACACACACACACCACACACACACACACACACACACACACACACACAGCACTGGCAGCAATGAGATTGGTATTACAGAAGCAAATACAAACTTTTCAAACTCCATCCAATGAGATCTCAGGTTAGGAGATCCTGAATAATAAAATAATACAAAATAAACTTTATTTATTTACACTGCTAAATGTTTAAATTGACCAATCAGAATGGAGTATTAAACTCAGCCATGAAATGAGGATAAACCAAACCGATATCCTTTAAGAAAAAGTCAAACTAAACCCTATTGCCTGGTTAACAAATCATTTGAAATGGAATAGGAAGTGTTCATGAGTAATGTCTTTTCTGGTCCTAAAATAATGATAGTTTAAAGCTTTCTGTAGCACCTCAGTGGTTTTATAAAAATATCCCGAAGTGTGGATTATTTTCAGTAAATGTCGATTCTACCCTCTAAGGAGAGAGAGTGTTTTCTTTAAGCATTATTCAAATAATCACAGTCTCAAATCTTGGCTTTTTCTGCCCACCTGATACCCATGTCTCTGTTTCTCTGTGTTTCTGCAGGACGGGGCGTCTCTCCAGCAAAGAGGTGAGAAGCATCTGCAAAGCCTCTCATCTCCCCCTGCCAGAGAGCCTGCTCACAGCTCTGCTCAGCAAGTAAGAGACACTCATCACCAGAGAGGGCACAAGTACACACATCCTACCTTTACTCAAGTAGAAGTACAGATACTCGTGTTTAAAAATACTCTGGTGAAAGTAGAAGTACTGACTAACTAACTTACAGGTATTTGTGTTCAACATGTGAGAAGTAGAAAGTACAGGTATTTGAGTTCAACATGTGAGAAGTAGAAAGTACAGGTATTTGTGTTCAACATGTGAGAAGTAGAAAGTACAGGTATTTGAGTTCAACATGTGAGAAGTAGAAAGTACAGGTATTTGAGTTCAACATGTAAGAAGTAGAAAGTACAGGTATTTGGGTTCAACATGTAAGAAGTAGAAAGTACAGGTATTTGAGTTCAACATGTAAGAAGTAGAAAGTACAGGTATTTGAGTTCAACATGTGAGAAGTAGAAAGTACAGGTAGTTGTGTTCAACATGTAAGAAGTAGAAAGTACAGGTATTTGGGTTCAACATGTAAGAAGTAGAAAGTACAGGTATTTGAGTTCAACATGTAAGAAGTAGAAAGTACAGGTATTTGAGTTCAACATGTGAGAAGTAGAAAGTACAGGTATTTGTGTTCAACATGTAAGAAGTAGAAAGTACAGGTATTTGGGTTCAACATGTGAGAAGTAGAAAGTACAGGTATTTGTGTTCAACATGTAAGAAGTAGAAAGTACAGGTATTTGTGTTCAACATGTAAGAAGTAGAAAGTACAGGTATTTGTGTTCAACATGTAAGAAGTAGAAAGTACAGGTATTTGAGTTCAACATGTAAGAAGTAGAAAGTACAGGTATTTGGGTTCAACATGAGAGAAGTAGAAAGTACAGGTATTTGAGTTCAACATGTGAGAAGTAGAAAGTACAGGTATTTGAGTTCAACATGAGAAAAGTAGAAAGTACAGGTATTTGAGTTCAACATGTGAGAAGTAGAAAGTACAGGTATTTGTGTTCAACATGTAAGAAGTAGAAAGTACAGGTATTTGTGTTCAACATGTAAGAAGTAGAAAGTACAGGTATTTGAGTTCAAAGTGTAAGAAGTAGAAAGTACAGGTATTTGGGTTCAACATGTAAGAAGTAGAAAGTACAGGTATTTGAGTTCAAAGTGTAAGAAGTAGAAAGTACAGGTATTTGGGTTCAACATGAGAGAAGTAGAAAGTACAGGTATTTGAGTTCAACATGTGAGAAGTAGAAAGTACAGGTATTTGAGTTCAACATGAGAGAAGTAGAAAGTACAGGTATTTGAGTTCAACATGTGAGAAGTAGAAAGTACAGGTATTTGTGTTCAACATGTAAGAAGTAGAAAGTACAGGTATTTGGGTTCAACATGTAAGAAGTAGAAAGTACAGGTATTTGTGTTCAACATGAGAGAAGTAGAAAGTACAGGTATTTGAGTTCAACATGTAAGAAGTAGAAAGTACAGGTATTTGTGTTCAACATGAGAGAAGTAGAAAGTACAGGTATTTGAGTTCAACATGTAAGAAGTAGAAAGTACAGGTATTTGTGTTCAACATGTTAGAAGTAGAAAGTACAGGTATTTGAGTTCAACATGTAAGAAGTAGAAAGTACAGGTATTTGAGTTCAACATGTAAGAAGTAGAAAGTACAGGTATTTGGGTTCAACATGTGAGAAGTAGAAAGTACAGGTATTTGAGTTCAACATGTAAGAAGTAGAAAGTACAGGTATTTGTGTTCAACATGAGAGAAGTAGAAAGTACAGGTATTTGAGTTCAACATGTGAGAAGTAGAAAGTACAGGTATTTGTGTTCAACATGTAAGAAGTAGAAAGTACAGGTATTTGGGTTCAACATGTAAGAAGTAGAAAGTACAGGTATTTGTGTTCAACATGAGAGAAGTAGAAAGTACAGGTATTTGAGTTCAACATGTAAGAAGTAGAAAGTACAGGTATTTGTGTTCAACATGAGAGAAGTAGAAAGTACAGGTATTTGAGTTCAACATGTAAGAAGTAGAAAGTACAGGTATTTGTGTTCAACATGTTAGAAGTAGAAAGTACAGGTATTTGAGTTCAACATGTAAGAAGTAGAAAGTACAGGTATTTGAGTTCAACATGTAAGAAGTAGAAAGTACAGGTATTTGGGTTCAAAATGTAAGAAGTCGAAGTAAAAAGTCGTCAGAAAAATAAGTAGTGGAGTAAAGTACTGATACCAGGAACATGTACTTAAGCACAGAAACGAAGTATTTGTACTTCACTACTTCCCACCTCGGCTCATCACACAGATCCACGGTCCTTTTGAATAATTCTCCACTCAGTGTGAAGTATCGCTCCGGTCTTTGCCCAGACATCTCTCTTGGCGAGCTGGGGGAATCTCTTAAGCAGCCGTTTGACAAAATAATGATGCCTGTAGCTTTTATTCATGTACGGTGTTATTCACGTTTTATTATCTTTGCTTTTAAATGAGTGTTTTTACAGTAAATGCCATTTTATAATGTTTCTTAATGCTCTCAATGTCATTCATGTTGTAAAGCACTTTGAATTGCCTTGTGTTGAAAGGTGCTGTGTAAATAAACCTGCCTAGGAAGCAAACAGAGCTCCAGTTCAAATCAAGTGGGATGAGGTCAGTTTCTAAACCCCTGTGTTTTAATCAGGTTCGCAGACGGGGACCAGATTGACTTCCATGCCTTCCTGACTGGCATCGACTGGGTTGAGAACGCCGCGCCCCGAGTGATGCCCGACGACATCCTAAAGGTAAGAGAGAGGAACCTTTTTAGGATAAATCAGCCAGTGTGAGTGGGGAAGTGGTCTAAAGGACAAGAGGACAAGTTAGTTAGCTTGACTTAAAGGTGAGAAGAACACACACACACACACACACACACACACCACACACACCACACACACACACACACACACACACACACACACACACACACACACACACACACACACACACACACACACACACACACACACACACACACACACACACACACACACACACACACACACACACACACACACACACACACACACACACAGGTGGTCAGATGTAATTCTGATTTAGCATGTTCTGCCACAGCCAAGTCTAAGCAGAAACAGGTGAGCGGTAGAGATTATACACCATGGCACGACAACAAAGGGAAGCAGAATGAGAGTGGACTTAACCTGCGTGTGTGTGTGTGTGTGTGTGTGTGTGCAGACGCAGTGCTTACCCAATTCTCCATTTTCTTCTGTCACGACTTCCATCTGTTCTTTGCCTCGGACTAAGTAGTCACTTATTCTCCGCTCCATGATTCTGCTTTTCTTAAAAGACTCCAAGGCGAACCCCCCTGAAAAAAGAGAGCATTACTAGATCTTGTTTGTCTTTGAAGGTGTCAAACGTATTTTGTCTCATAGCAAGAACAAAGGTATTAGTAATGAGTATTGTCACGTCTTTCTTCCTTTCTAGTATATCTAACAATCTTGGGCCTAATACAAAAAGGCCTGCTTACCTGAGTGTGTGTTTGACATTGTTTGGGTGTGTGTGTGTGCCGATTATCAATAATGTAAGTTATTAATCATAGTCATTCACACACATTCTAGTCCTACACAAAACACCAACATGCTTTTTAATGTTTTTCTTTCTGTTGGAGCTATATATCTCTTTATATTATTTAATAGTTTAAACATTTATTTTCTTGCAGTTTATAGTGTTTATTATTATCATTTATATGTATTCTTAATTAGCGTCATAAGTTAAAGTAGTTTCTATGCTTTTATTTTGAAGGCATGTTTTGGGCACTTGGTGATTAGAGCACCTGGTGTACTGGTATATATTGGAGACAGGTGGGTGGTGGGAGCCAGAGCACTCGTAGGCAAACGGTTTTTTACCAGGGTTTTTCCAACCACAAGAAAGGAAAGTCATAGGAAAGGCTTAAAGGAACCAACCATAGGAAACCTGTTCATTGTCAATGATATTGGATCATAATAAATGCACAACGGAGAATCTTGTCTGGACCTGGATCATTGCCCTGCGTAATATCCGCTAGCTAGTGCCTCAGCGGCTGTTAAGTTTTAGTTCTATATGATTTTGGCCGCGACATGGGCTTTGGCTTTGTCTCCTGTGTTCCGCATGAAATGTTCCCCTTTCATTAAATAACTGGCACAGCCCCACGCAGCATTCATCTCGACCCTCCACTGCTCTTTGGGCCTTCACCCCAAAGTAGTTGCTCAACGGCTCTGCCTTTTATCTATTTTTTAACAACTCTTAGTTTTACCCCCCCACTGAAAATCACCACTGATTATTTGCATCTTTAAAGGTGTCACCAGTATTTTGTCTTACTTTAAAGGGGACCTATCATGCAAAATGCACTTTTTGATGTCTTTTATACATCACCATGTGTCCCCGGTGCGTCGGGGAACTCACGCAGCGTCAGAGAATAAACCCCCTCTCTTTTCCTCCGTACCCAACTCTCTAAAAACGGGGAACAACGGAGCTGATCCAGATTTGCGTCCGATATGACGTAACATCTGAAATGTGGACCCACGGGCCAATCAGAAACGTTGCTATCAGAAACAATGCCCGACTGTTTTGGACGTAATATGGTCGGTGTTGACATTAGCATGCTAGCACTCAGAGCTAACCTGTGCTGGAGAGCATGTGTGTGAAGAAGCAGGAAGTAGAAAGGAACTCACCTTGTGGTGTAACCGGCAAGAGAGAAAGCCTTTGAGCTCCATGTTAGGATTTGTCTGTGTTTGTATTTTTCTTGTCCTTTTCTATCTTTGGGTTTCCTATTTTATTTTGTAAAGTGTTCACCCCCGTTTCCTGCCTGTTTGCTTTCTGTCGGTTTCCCTCTCTGATTACCCGATTGTGTTCACCTGGTACCTATGTGTTTTCTCCTCCCTCCTCACCTGTCTCGTGTTTATGTGATTAGTCCTGGGTGTATTTAAGTTCTGGGTTTTCTGTCTCTCTTTGTCGGGTTGTCTTGTGCGATAACTAAGTTCGTCGGTGAGTGTTCTGTTTGTCTTTGTCGATATACGTATCATAGCGTTGAAATAAAGGAGCTTTCAGTTATATCTGCATTTGGGTCCTACTTCCAACACAAACCGTAACACTCCAGACTGTTTCAGATCCTTGATGATCCATGATATGGCGTTTCGTCACGGCAGCATTTAGTTTAGACGGTAGCTGCCGGGTCCCGCATGAGCTCAGACCCCTCCTAAAGCTTTATCCCCAAATCAGCACTTTAGAAACAGGAAGTGAAACAGAGGGACATGAGGCATGGCTAGAACGATCTGTTTGGTATTTTGAGCAAAACACTTTATAGACATGATTTTTATATATTTTTATATATCTGAGACTTGTGCTATTGCCTACAGATAGCATGCTAGGTGACCTTTAAGAACAAAAGGACTCAGACTGATTATTCCCGACCTTGTTTTGGTCTTTCCTGCATCCAGATACTATTTGGTTTTGCCAATTTGAAGTCCTTTTTCTTTCTCTCTTTCTAGTATATTTAACAATCTTGGGACCGATAACAAACCCCTCCTTACCTGAGTGTGTGTGTTTAGGTGTGAGAGTGCTTATTAAATGCTCTGTTTTTTATCTGTCACAGTTCCCAGCTGCTCTTTGGTGCCTCAACCCAAAGTAGTTGCTTAATAATAACTCTGCCTTTCTTCATTTAAAAAACTGTAACAAAAAAATCTAAAATCCCCCAAAAACTGAAAAAGCCCATTTGAGCTTTTGCGTCCTTGAAGGTGCGTCAAGTATTTCGTCTCATATTAAGAACGAAAGGCTGACTATTCCCTACTTGTTTGGTCTTTCCACAAAAGCCTGCTCTCCTGAGTGTGTGTGGGTTTGTAAATGTGTGTATCTTTGAAAGTGTTTTGTCTCTTTACAAAACTCCCCAGATTGACTACTTCCTATGTCCTTCTTTCTTGCATTCATATGCTGTTTCTTATTGCCAGGTTTTTCTGATGACCTTTTTTAAAATTCCTCTCTCGTATATTTAACAATCTTGGTCCCGATTCAAAAACGCCAACTTTAGAGAAATTGCGTCGGTCCTCTAATGGTGAAAGGAAGTCATTTTGTTTCTGCGTATGAGGTTTAATCAGTCTAATGGAGGTGGAGGAACACCCCTAACATTTCAAGCGTTTAGCAAAGCCGTGTTATTTACTCCGCTCATTCGTTAAACCCTGACAACATGAGATGCTTTAAAGGTCGTGTGGAGTCAAATGAAGCAGACTCATAAAGAAAAGATCTGTCAAGCGGAAACTCTCGTAAAAGTAAAAAGCAACAAAAAGTAAAGTGGATAAGTATTGGCAACTCTGAAAGTATTTCAATGTTATTGACTTTCAGAGGTGGGAAGTAGTGGACTCCAAATACTTTGTTACTGTACTTAAGTACATGTTTCTGGTGTCAGTACTTTACTCCACTACTTATTTTTCTGAGGACTTTTGACTTTGACTTCTTACATTTTGAACACAAATACCTGTACTTTCTACTTCTTACATGTTGAACTCAAATACCTGTACTTTCTACGTCTTACATGTTGAATACAAATACCTGTACTTTCTACTTCTTACATGTTGAACTCAAATACCTGTACTTTCTACTTCTTACATGTTGAACACAAATACCTGTACTTTCTACTTCTTACATGTTGAACTCAAATACCTGTACTTTCTACTTCTTACATGTTGAACTCAAATACCTGTACTTTCTACTTCTTACATGTTGAACTCAAATACCTGTACTTTCTACTTCTTACATGTTGAACTCAAATACCTGTACTTTCTACTTCTTACATGTTGAACACAAATACCTGTACTTTCTACGTCTCACATGTTGAACTCAAATACCTGTACTTTCTACTTCTCACATGTTGAACCCAAATACCTGTACTTTCTACTTCTCACATGTTGAACTCAAATACCTGTACTTTCTACTTCTTACATGTTGAACCCAAATACCTGTACTTTCTACTTCTCACATGTTGAACACAAATACCTGTACTTTCTACTTCTTACATGTTGAACTCAAATACCTGTACTTTCTACTTCTTACATGTTGAACTCAAATACCTGTACTTTCTACTTCTTACATGTTGAACTCAAATACCTGTACTTTCTACTTCTTACATGTTGAACTCAAATACCTGTACTTTCTACTTCTTACATGTTGAACTCAAATACCTGTACTTTCTACTTCTTACATGTTGAACTCAAATACCTGTACTTTCTACTTCTTACATGTTGAACCCAAATACCTGTACTTTCTACTTCTTACATGTTGAACTCAAATACCTGTACTTTCTACTTCTTACATGTTGAACTGAAATACCTGTACTTTCTACTTCTCTCATGTTGAACTGAAATACCTGTACTTTCTACTTCTTACATGTTGAACCCAAATACCTGTACTTTCTACTTCCTACATGTTGAACTCAAATACCTGTACTTTCTACTTCTTACATGTTGAAACCAAATACCTGTACTTTCTACTTCTTACATGTTGAACACAAATACCTGTACTTTCTACTTCTCACATGTTGAACACAAATACCTGTACTTTCTACTTCCTACATGTTGAACTCAAATACCTGTACTTTCTACTTCTTACATGTTGAAACCAAATACCTGTACTTTCTACTTCTTACATGTTGAACACAAATACCTGTACTTTCTACTTCTTACATGTTGAACTCAAATACCTGTACTTTCTACTTCTTACATGTTGAACCCAAATACCTGTACTTTCTACTTCTTACATGTTGAACACAAATACCTGTACTTTCTACTTCTTACATGTTGAACTCAAATACCTGTACTTTCTACTTCTCACATGTTGAACCCAAATACCTGTACTTTCTACTTCTTACATGTTGAACTCAAATACCTGTACTTTCTACTTCTTACATGTTGAACTCAAATACCTGTACTTTCTACTTCTTACATGTTGAACTCAAATACCTGTACTTTCTACTTCTTACATGTTGAACTCAAATACCTGTACTTTCTACTTCTTACATGTTGAACTCAAATACCTGTACTTTCTACTTCTTACATGTTGAACCCAAATACCTGTACTTTCTACTTCTTACATGTTGAACTCAAATACCTGTACTTTCTACTTCTTACATGTTGAACCCAAATACCTGTACTTTCTACTTCTTACATGTTGAACTCAAATACCTGTACTTTCTACTTCTTACATGTTGAAACCAAATACCTGTACTTTCTACTTCTTACATGTTGAACACAAATACCTGTACTTTCTACTTCTTACATGTTGAACCCAAATACCTGTACTTTCTACTTCTTACATGTTGAACTCAAATACCTGTACTTTCTACTTCTTACATGTTGAACCCAAATACCTGTACTTTCTACTTCTTACATGTTGAACACAAATACCTGTACTTTCTACTTCTTACATGTTGAACCCAAATACCTGTACTTTCTACTTCTTACATGTTGAACTCAAATACCTGTACTTTCTACTTCTTACATGTTGAACCCAAATACCTGTACTTTCTACTTCTCTCATTTCCCAAACAGCTGGTTCCTTTAGTCTGAATGTGTGTTTGGTGCGTGATCATTATTCTTTAGAGTCACTGCGTGCCTATTGGTTGGAACACGATCCGTGTATCCATCACTTCCTGGTCTTCTCTAGAGAAGAGGGACCAATGGAAACGTTGTCATGTTGCCGTTGGTCACCATGGAAACATTCATTAGCTAACAATGACATTATTGCTCTATTAATATAAAGGGAGGTCAGGTACTCTTTAAAGCAGCTGCTAGCTATGGGTACTTTTTACTGAAGGACACTTCAAAGCCTCTTTACTTTGACTTGAGTAGAGAAGTTTAGTCAGTACTTCTACTTTCACCAGAGTATTTTTAAACACGAGTATCTGTACTTCTACTGGAGTAAAGGATGTGTGTACTTCTACTTGAGTAAAGGACGTGTGTACTTCTACTTGAGTAAAGGACGTGTGTACTTCTACTTGAGTAAAGGATGTGTGTACTTCTACTTGAGTAAAGGACGTGTGTACTTCTACTTGAGTAAAGGACGTGTGTACTTCTACTTGAGTAAAGGATGTGTGTACTTCTACTTGAGTAAAGGACGTGTGTACTTCTACTTGAGTAAAGGACGTGTGTACTTCTACTTGAGTAAAGGATGTGTGTACTTCTACTTGAGTAAAGGACGTGTGTACTTCTACTTGAGTAAAGGACGTGTGTACTTCTACTTGAGTAAAGGACGTGTGTACTTCTACTTGAGTAAAGGACGTGTGTACTTCTACTTGAGTAAAGGACGTGTGTACTTCTGCCCTCTCTGGTGACTTTTGGAGTGACCTGCATTTCCCGTTTCCTCCCCAGTTTGCTTTGAACGTGAGGTCTGCCGCTGGAGGAGCTGCAGGGAAGAAGGTGAACTACTCGTCTCTTCTGGACCAGGTGTTCGGCTTCATCGTCAACAACAACGCAGATCCAACAACAACCGCCGCCTCGTAGACGCAAGGTGGAACACACACACACACACACTGCAGGTGCATCTATTAAACAACGTTCGACATCAGCTCACCAGAGTCCGTGTCTTCTTTGTGTGAAACTACCGGGGATAGTAGCAGTAACGATATAACACAACGTATTTTATTGATTTAATTACAATCTAGCCTGGGTTTGATCCTCTGTTTGTGCGACTTGTTTGTTCCCTATAAGCACCACCTTGAAGGTCATTGCTCACACTCTCTGAACGAGCATGCTAACGTTCACAGCCATATAGCGAGGGAGGAGGAAGATACAAGTCACACACTCTGACAGCATCCTGTTTCTACCGGACAGATATATTCCAAATAACAGCCTTTTCGTCAAAGCTTGAGTGTAGGACCCCAAAGTAACTTTAAAGACAAATACCACAAGCTGTCCAGAAACAGAACTCCCTCTCGTTCCCAATAAACACCAATAATCCCACAACAGCTGACAGGAAAGTGATGAAATGTAAGAGGGAAGACGGGTGATCAAACGGGGAGACACAGAGACAGGAAGTGAGAACAGAGGGTGAACACACAAACATCAAACAGGGACACACAGTTAGGTCATGACACTTTCCGGTCTTTGTAATCAAATAAAATGTACTTTATTACTTTATTAATCCCAAACTGGGAAATGTTTGCGTTGCAGCAGCATAAAGAAACAAGGCATTGCACATCAGTAGACATTTAAAGAGTAGAAATGAACCATTCTCAAATGTAAACATCTCCAAATAGAAATAAAACGGCATTAATATAAAACCAAGCTTTTCTGATCAAACGTCTTTTTATTGCGTTTCGACAGTGTTTGTCATTTAGAGATGCAAAGCTAAATATATGCACACACATGAGACAGTGGGCTGTACTGATTGGTACAAAGAGACAAAAGAATGACAAACAAACACAAACGATAACAACGACTTGAGTAATCCCCTACATTCAAAAAATGTAGCTTCCACCCCAGCTTCCCCCCCAGCTTCCCCCCAGCTTCCCCCCCAGCTTCCCCCCCCAGCTTCCCCCCCAGCTTCCCCCCCAGCTTCCCCCCCAGCTTCCACCCCAGCTTCACCCCAGCTTCCCCCCCAGCTTCCCCCCCAGCTTCCACCCCAGCTTCACCCCAGCTTCCACCCCAGCTTCCACCCCAGCTTCCACCCCAGCTTCACCCCAGCTTCACCCCAGCTTCCCCCCCAGCTTCCCCCCCAGCTTCACCCCAGCTTCACCCCAGCTTCCACCCCAGCTTCCACCACAGCTTCCACCCCAGCTCCACCCCAGCTTCCACCCCAGCTTCCTCCCCAGCTTCCATTCTAACTTCCTCCCCAGCTTCCACCCCAGCTTCCACCCCAGCTTCCACCCCAGCTTCCACCCCAGCTTCCACCCCATCTTCACCCCAGCTTCCACCCCATCTTCACCCCAGCTTCCACCCCATCTTCCACCCCAGCTTCACCCCAGCTTCCACCCCAGCTTCCACCTCAGCTCCCACCCCAGCTTCCACCCCAGCTCCCACCCCAGCTTCCACCCCAGCTTCCACCCCAGCTTCCACCCCAGCTTCCACCCCAGCTTCCACCCCAGCTTCCCCCCAGCTTCCACCCCAGCTCCACCCCAGCTTCCACCCCAGCTTCCACCCCAGCTTCCACCCAGCTTCCACCCCAGCTTCCACCCCAGCTTCCACCCCGCTCAGAGAAAGTGGCTCTGTGGACACGGGCCCTTCACCGGCACATTGATGCTTGAGGGGGAAAGTTCTGAGAGCTCTTTGATGTCTCGAGTGTTTACATGAGTGGTGTAAGTCCCTCCGAGACACAAGAGAAAGACACGAGGCGTTAAAGCAGAACCATATTTCAGTTTCCTCTCCGACTCTGGGCTGAGGTGACAACAGGGAGAAGTGATCCATGGAATACATCCTGCGCACCGAGACAGAAGCCGTGCTGCACATACCGTAAGTGCAGAGGCCAAAGATAGATTGAGTTGGAAGCTGCTGAAACATCATGTGCTTATCACCAGCTCTGCATCTGAGAAGGGATTTGCTTGGTGTCCTCTTGGTGTCCTCTTGGTGTCCTCTTGGTGTCCTCGTGGTGTCCTCGTGGTGTCCTCTTGGTGTCCTCGTGGTGTCCTCGTGGTTTCCCGTTATCACTCGTCTGCACCTGTTCCACATGTGCTGCAGCTTGTCGCAGCATCAGTGGCTTATTGTTGATGGCAGGTATGGGGTGTATTGCCCTGGATGGAAACCTGAAGAGAGGTTAGGAGCGGTTAACTTGCACAGTGTGTGTGTGTGTGTGTGTGTGTGTGTGTGTGTGTGTGTGTGTGTGTGTGTGTGTGTGTGTGTGTGTGTGTGTGTGTGTGTGTGTGTGTGTGTGTGTGTGTGTGTGTGTGTGTGTGTGTGTGTGTGTGTGTGTGTGTGTGTGTGTGTGTGTGTGTGTGTGTGTGTGTGTGTGTGTGTGTGGTGTGTGTGTGTGTGTGTGTGTGTGTGTGTGTGTGTGTGTGTGTGTGTGTGTGTGTGTGTGTGTGTGTGTGTGTGTGTGTGTGGTGTGTGTGTGTGTGTGTGTGTGTGTGTGTGTGTGTGTGTGTGTGTGTGTGTGTGTGTGTGTGTGTGTGTGTGTGTGTGTGTGTGTGTGTGTGTGTGTGTGTGTGTGTGTGTGTGTGTGTGTGTGTGTGTGTGTGTGTGTGTGTGTGTGTGTGTGTGTGTGTGTGTGTGTGTGTGTGTGTGTGTGTGTGTGTGTGTGGCAGGCTGTCTGTGTGTGGCAGGCTGTGTGTATGTGGCAGGCTGTGTGTGTGTGTGTGTGTGTGTGGCTGTGTGTGTGTGGCTGTCTGTGTGTGGCAGGCTGTGTGTGTGTGTGGCTGTCTGTGTGTATTATGTGTGTGTGGCTGTCTGTGTGTGGCTGTCTGTGTGTGGCTGTCTGTGGGTGTTATGTGTGTGTGTGGCTGTGTGTGTGTGTGGCTGTCTGTGTGTTATGTGTGTGTGTGGCTGTCTGTGGGTGTTATGTGTGTGTGTGGCTGTCTGTGTGTGGCTGTGTGTGTGTGTGGCTATCTCTGTGTGTGTGTGTGTGTGAGTGAGTGAGTGAGTGAGTGTGTGTGTGTGCGCGTGGCTGTCTGTGTGTGGCTGTCTCTATGTGTGTGTATGTGTGTGTGTGTGCACGTGTGTGGCTGTCTGTGTGTGTTATGTGTGTGTGGCTGTCTGTGTGTGTCTGTGTGTGGCTGTGTGTGTGTGGCTGTCTGTGTGTGTCTGTGTGGCTGTCTGTGTGTGGCTGTGTGTGTGTCTGTATGGCTGTCTGTGTGTGTCTGTGTGTGTGTGTCTGTGTGTGTGTGTCTGTGTGTGGCTGGCTGTCTGTGTGTGGCTGTGTGTGTGTCTGTGTATGGCTGTCTGTGTGTGTCTGTGTGTGGCTGTCTGTGTGTGTGTGTGTGTCTGTGTGTGTGTGTCTGTGTGTGTGTGTGTGTCTGTGTGTGGCTGGCTGTCTGTGTGCGTCTGTGTGTGTCTGTGTGTGGCTGGCTGTCTGTGTGTGTCTGCGTGTGTCTGTGTGTGGCAGTGTTAGCGCTGCTGCTAAGGATTGTATATAAAATATTGAGTAATCGGCCACATGTGTTCTGGATCAGTGTCTCTGAGTCCACGGTGAGGTCTTCGATGCGTTAGGGAGTGCAAACGGCACCAACCCAACGATGTTCACTTCTACATGGTGTGACCGGGTTCTATTTGTCCGTTGAAACCATAGGCTCAGTCGGATGATTTAAGCTCCAAAACTTTATTTATAACAGCAACAAAAGAATATATACTGTTTGATCAAAGTGAAACAGTATAACTTAAATAAACAAAGTGAAAGTTACCAAATGTGGTTGTCTGTTACTCCTGGAGTAAACGCGTGTCTCGCTGCAAAAGTGACAGATCCAGCCATCTCCCGAATGATTCTTCGCCGGGCTCTGCACCGTTCCCCTTTGTACCTATAGCCCCGCCCCACAGAAAGGGAGTGCCCCGCCCGCATAGCACCCCACGCTCCCTCCTTCCACAGCCCCTCTCAGCCCCTCAGGCCCGAACAGAAATATGTGCCCCTCCATATAAGCCTACCCCCGCCATAGCCCCCGGTCACCCGCACAGATCTAGAGAGGGCCCCCCCTCCTGGCCCAGGCCGGAGACCCCTCCCTGCACAGGAGACTCATGCCCCCTCCCCCTTTAATGCCGCCGAAAAGCTCCCCAAGGCCTAGGTAGGCCTCTCCCCACAGCCCCGAGCAACAAGGCCCCCCCGCGAGCCCCTCCGATCCATAGCCTTGCCGGTAGTAGGGAGGCCCTCGTGAAGCCCATAACCCCGCCGCCCCCCTGAGCCCTGGCCCCTCCCCACAACATGTGCCGGTAAAGGAACAGGGCCCCGCCCCAGAGCCCCCCCTCTAGCCCCGAATTAAGAGTGCCCCTTTGTAGGGCTCCCTCCCCCCACAGCCTCCCCTAGTATAGCTCCCTCTCCCTCATAGAATAGGAAGAGCCCCCTTGTGCCCCTCCCCATTTAATGTTAGCCCCTGCCCCACAGCCCCTCCCCATACCCTCCCCACTTGCCCCCCCCATATCCCCCCCCCCCAACCCCGCCAAGCCCTCCCTCGCGCCCCCCGCCCTCTCCCCACAGACCCGCCCCACAGAACCCTCCCCACAAGGCCCTCAGCCCCTCACCCTTGAGCCCCTCTCCCCACAACTTAGCCCCTCCCCCTAAATCACCCCTCCCCATCAAGCCCCCGCCCCACAGACCCCCCCACAGACGCCCCTCCCCATAATAGGCACCTCCCCACAGCTTGACCGTCAATAATCGTTACACAAAATTTCGCCCAAAAACCACTAATGTCGAACAAATAAATGATAATGGTAATCTCCCTCTCAACGCAATAACCATGAGAATCACCAAAACATACAACACTAGGGTTAAATACGCTAAAAACGGGACGATCTTAATAAAAAATAAATAGCTCTCAAAAAAAAAACAGCTTAAAACTAAATAAAATTCCACATTTTAATTTAAAAGAAAAAAAAAAACGTCATTTTTATTTTTTTTTTCCCTTTTCTTTTTTTTTTTTTCCTTTTTTTTTATTTATTCTTTTTTTTCTTTTTTTCCCCCCCATTAATTAATATACACTAAATAAATGAATAAACTTGCATCTAACCGACTGCAAATTTTCAGCCCACTATAACTTAAACTGCATATCAGTTTCCTAATTTAAATCCAAAACAATCAATCAAAATCAACGGGAGTGTTGAATAAGTACGTTCATTGTTGATGTATGCGCCCTTGTGAGTTGATGGATGCTTTGCGTTATGGGGGGCGGGCGGGCCTCTGCTCTGCGCGCCTCCCTTCTTCTGCGGCCGATGCGCCTTCTCGGGCGGCCCTATGCGGACGGCCTCTGGCATTTGCGCCGCGCTTGGGCGCCATTGTCTTTGTGGGATGCGCGCTATGATGCGGCGCCTCTTGTGGCGGTGCGGTATTGATCCGCCTGCTGCCGTTCTTTTCTTTTGCTTTTTTTTTTTTTTCTTTTCTATGGCCTCTCGCTCGGAGTGATGCGCCTTCCCGGCGGTTTCCATCCTTCCTTTGCTGGGGTTGGCTGGGGGGGGAGAGGGGGCTTTGCTGGGGGACGAGGGGGACGGGGGGCGTGAAACTTTACTACACCTTACATCCGCTCCCCACTAAGTATGGATGGGTGTAATAGATAGTTCCAGTATTGGAAATAATTGTAGACCTCACAGGAAGAGGGTCAAGCGTTGCTCTTGTGTCAGAAAGGAAGGGGAAGTGACGTGTTAGTGATGATTTAACCTGATTATTGACCAACGGAAGAGAGCAGGAATAGTGTGTGTGTGTGTGTGTGTGATTGTGTGTTGTGTGTTGTGTGTGTGTGTGTGTGTGTGTGTGTGTGTGTGTGTGTGTGTGTGTGTGTGTGTGTGTGTGTGGTGTGTGTGTGTGTGTGTGTGGTGTGTGTGTTTGTGTGTGGGTGTGTGTGTGTGTGTGTGTGTGTGTGTGTGTGTGTGTGTGGTGTGTGTGTGTGTGTGTGTGTGTGTGTGGTGTGTGTGTGTGTGTGTGTGTGTGTGGTGTGTGTGTGTGTTGTGTGTGTGTGTGTGTGTGTGTTGTGTTGTGGTGTGTGTGTGTGTTGTGGTGTGTGTGTTGTGTGTGTGTGTGTGTGTGTTGGTGTGTGTGTGTGTGTGTGTGTGTGTGTGTTGTGTGTGTGTGTGTGTGTGGGGTGTGTGGCCGCTACAGCTGTCAGTGGCGAGTCAGTCACTCTGTGATCCTATCCGTCACATTATCGTCCCCTCGATCCCGAGTTGGCGATGTGCGGTAACCTGGAAAGGTAATCCGCCACTGACATCGTTGCCAGATCGGTGACGATAATGCATTTGAACGGTTGGAGTGAGAGTACGCCATCCAGTGTGCGTACTATACCACGGACTCTAACCACCTGCTTCCCCTCCAGTCGCACCCATGGCACCGAACGGGTAAGGACGGCAGTGTTGTGATCTTTGATGGAGGTGAGCCAGGTGAGGGCCGGCGGTCGGGATTTTCACGCCCAAGCAGATAGTACGGCAGACTCTCTGCTAGGCTCGACCCTCCTTCCTCTAGTGGAATATCTGGTCTCACGGGTAGCCTCTACGACTCGGTGCAGGATTGGTTGTTCATCTGCCAAGTCCCCCTCCGTCACATATGATAATAAGCAGAGAACATACAGGAACGTCATATTTGAGAGCTGCGAAACAGCTCTCAACAGGAATAATGACTTCAAGTGAATTACCTAAATAGTTGACGATACTTTTCCGTTGGTGTCGCAGCTCAATCGAGGCCAGAGACAGAGCACCAGGTCGCACCGTGTCCTGACTGAAGTCCACAACGCAATGAGTGCTAATGTAAAACATGCATCTCCATAGTCAAAGTGTACCTCTCTTGGTCATCATAACTCTGCTCTGCGCTGCAAAGTGCCTTGCGGCAGTGTCCTAGGAAGTGTGCAAAAAAGGCTGTAACAGCAGGTGAAGGTTAAGGTTTATTTTCTCCCGCTGTTTCCGGCGGTGGGTGCCGGGCGGTCCCGTCGCTGCGGCTCAAAAACCTTGGTATCAACATAAGAAATGTTTGAGAAAGAAAAAACGGGCCTTAAATTCATTTGATTTAGACAGTAGGTAGAAAGAACAGCATATTTATTTTGCTGTTTTTTTTTTTTTTTTTTTAGTTTTGTCAAACAGCATTTGCTTTTCTTCTTTTTCTTTTTTTTTCTTTTCTCCTTGTTCTTTTTTTTCTTTTTGT
This sequence comes from Champsocephalus gunnari, assembly GCA_036324595.1. NCBI lineage: Eukaryota > Metazoa > Chordata > Actinopteri > Perciformes > Channichthyidae > Champsocephalus > Champsocephalus gunnari. The sequence goes on along the minus strand of CM070434.1, from coordinate 4,634,922 downwards.
TCTTTTCAAAGAAGCAGGTGTGAAGTTTTTTTGTTTTGCTTTTTTCCCCTCCTCTTCGCCTCGTCATCTTTTCTCCTTCCCCTCCCTTCTCTTCTTTTGTTCTATTTCTTTTCCTTTCCCTTTCTTTCCTTCTCCTCTGTCAGCTCAGGAGCTTGGATCAGGAGCGCGCTTTGCAAATACCGCAGCCCCTGCAAGCAAGGGCACAGCAGAGAAACGGCAGCAGAGCCCGCGTCTGACGACGGGGCAGGGAGCTAAAATGCTCTCTGGGTCTCTAAATAGCGTATAATATATGCTTCTGCCTCTAATAATAGAAAAACCAGTCCAACCCGAAAGCGCCCCCCCGGGGCGGTTCTGGGGGCTGTCTGCGAAGCGCTCCGAAAGGGACTATAAAAAGAAAAAAAGGCGAACGAGGACAGGTTGTTTTTCGGTAGGTTGTTGTTTTCGGGGACGGGGGGCGACGTGTTCGGGGGCGGGGGGGGGGCCGCTGGAAGTATACTGAGAAACCTGAGCCTGCGAATTCTAAAAGCTGAAGAGAGACTGAGGTGGTCAGCAGAGCCGATGTTAGGTAAAACACAGGGGGGATATCGGAATGAACGGACAGGAACTGCACACACACACAGCGAACACACACGACACATCACACGACAACAACGGGAGCAGGACGCCTCCCAACGAAGGAAAAAGACACGAGTACGAGAAAGAGAGGAGCATTACAATAGTCAGAGTCCGGGAGAATTCAGCGCAGGAAATGAACATGGAGGTCTCAGCGTTCGATATATAGTAGTGTCCGTCGACGGGCGGGGAGAAGCTTGTCCCTGTTGGAAAAAAAGAAACGTGGATCCGTCTGTTCCCTCGGGTTCTCCTTCTTTCCAACGGAACGGGGAATAAAAACAACGGTAAAACGGGATCCCCGTCTGTGGCTGCGGGTTAGAGGCGGAAAGAAGAGAGCGGGATGTTGAGGGAAGGGAACGTTGGAGCTGTGGGGCCTTTCTGAGCGTCTGTTCTTCTTCTTCGTTTCTTTGTAGCTTGTCTAGCTGCGCTGGGCCTTCTTCTGTCTTGGGGGGGGGGGGGGGGTCACGTCTGCGGTTTTTCTCTTCCTGCATCTCTTCTTCCTCTCTTCTCTCTTCTCCCTAGTGCTGTCCCTCCTCTGGCGGTGTCCGGTTATGTTGGGTTGGGTGCACTTGCAAAGATTGTGCAGCAGCCGACGCCTGGTGCTGGGGTGGTGGTGTGGCTTGGGGTGCTGCCGGGGTCACGTCTCTGGTGGCGCAGGTCGATGGGGGCAAACCCATATATGTGCATTCTCAGCGACGGAGACAAAGTACTGAACAGTTTACTTTACTTCTGTGTTCTATACTGATGTCGAGTCTGGAATGTGTAATTCTGTCGAGTCTGTACAGTTAAAGAAAGCATCCATGGTTGTTTGGTTAAAAAGAGAAAATAGCCTTTATTTTGGCAATGGTGAATTGGTATTAAAAGAAAAATATGATTAAATATGGGACCAAGAAGAAACGAAAATATATGTGGCCTTTGAATTTTATGCGACAGCAAATCCAGCCATGCGAAAACATGTAGGATTTTAGAGGTGTTGGGGTCCTGTAGTGTGCTTTTGTAGTGTGGGCTGGCTTCTTTTCTGGGTTGTGCTCTGGTTCGCCAGTCCAAATCACCCCGGGGGGGGCGGGAAATAAATAAATATGCCGGCCCATGGGACAGATCCAACATGGGGGGTGATTTGGGCAAAAAAACAGAAAGGTGGGAGAAAAAGGAGGGGTAGGGGGGGAGGGGAGGGGCCAAGAGAAAGGGTTAGGAGATGGGAGAAGGGGGAGGGGGAGAAAGGGGTCGCCACGAGGGTTTTTGGGTGGGGGGGGGGCCGCGGGCCCCCATGAAAACGAAAATATACCTCATTGGTGTACCTTCAGACATTTTTCATGGTTACTTTGTTCTTATTCTTTTCCCTCCTGGTAAATTTCTAAAAATATCTTGGTATTGGGTGTGGGGGGGGTTTTGGGGTTGGGGGTGGGGGGGGGTGGGGGGGGCCGCTCATTTGGGGGTGGTGGGGTGGGTTGTGGGGGGGGTGGGTTGGTTGTGGGGGGCCCCGCCCCTCGCCTGGGGTTGGGGGATGGTTTGGGGTTTGGGAATGTTTTTGGGGGTGGTGGGTGGTGGTGGTGGTGGGGTGGGGGGTTGGTGGGGAGGGGGTGAGGGAGTGGGGGTGGTGGGGGGGGGGGGGGGGGTGGGGGTGGGGGGGGTGGGTGGGGTGGAGGGGGGGAGGGTGTGGGGGTGTGGGTGGGTGGGGGGGTGGTGGTGGTGGGTGGGGTGTTGTTGGGGGGGGGGTGGGTGGTGGGGGGGTGGGGGTGGTGGGTGGGGTTTTGTTGGGGGGGGTGGGTGGGTGGGGTGGGTGGGGGGGGGGGGGTGTGGGTGGGGGGGTTTTGGGGGGTTGGGGGGGCCACCCGCCGTTTTTTGGTGGGGGGAGGGGGGGGGGGGGTGTGGTGGGGTGGGGGGGGGGTTTGGGGTTGGTGTGGGGGTGGGGGGGTGGGGGGCCCCTGGGTCGGTCAACGGCGGGGGGGGCCCTTGTAGAGTCGTCCGCTGAACCGCTGCTGACCGGTCCCCCGGTCACGAGACAGATGCCAAGAGTTCTCCCCTCGTCGGGGCACGGACGGCGCGCGCCCCTGATGGGGCGCCGGTCTTTTTGTTTTTTCATGTTTTTCTTCAAGCATATGTTCTTTATTTCCCCCTTTTTTTTGGTTTTTCTCATTTGTTTCTTTTTTTTTTTGTTTGTTTTTCGACAGCGTGGCTGTGGTGGTTGAGTGAGTTTCTTTCTTTTCGTGCTGTTCTTTCTTTGCTTGCTCGTTCACGCCACTGGAGATTTAATTAAAATTTGAAATTAAGTGTTTTTTCTTTCTCGATTGGGAAATCAGAAAAAAGAACAGAAAACTCAAGAGGTCAAAAGATTCAAAGAAATGACACGAGAAAAAAGTAGAAAAGAAGACGAAACGGCAAAAACGGGCACGTTGAACCGCGGACAATTGCGATCACCAATCCAAACGAGGGGGATAAAACCTGGGACCTTCCCCTTCCGGCTCGCCTAGACGGACGTCTGCGTGCGCTCCAGCGTGCGATGTGTTGGGTTGTTGTTGGACGTGAGTGATTTGTGCTTTTCCTCCTCTTTCGTCTGTTTCTCTGTTTCCTCGTCAGGCAAGGAAACAGAAACCGAGGCTTGTTCAGAGAATCCGTGCTCGTTTCTGTGTCGCTTTCCGCCCTCCTCCGCTGTGCTCCCTCGCCTCCGCGTCTCTCGCCGCTCTCTCGTTCCTGTTCCGCCTTTTTATTAAACTACTGCTTGGGTTAAAAAACTGCTGGTGGATAAAATACTGCTTTCCTGTCATTATATTTGTAACACAATTTACAGAAGATTAGAATAATTTAAATATATTATTAATATTAAACTGGACAATACACCGTGGCTCCTCGTGCTCGCTTCGGCTCCCAAAACCTTCCAGCAACACATAAAGATTCACTCTGCTCGCTCCACAAACAAAGTCCTCTGCTGGCTCTCGCTTTCCCAGACCGCGCAAGTGCGGTAAAAAGCTGATATCCAGGAGAGTCTCCTGGGGGTTGTGTGTGGGTGATGGGTGTGTGTGTGTGTGTGAGTGTGGTGTGTGGACTTGATGCGAGTCTAATGTGAGACATGTGATGGTGGCCAAAGTCTATGCAAGGGTCAAAAACAGATGATAAGTGATCTCGAAGAACGAAGGGAGGAAAGGGGGGGGAACGTTTCCCGTTTACCGTATGACCAAGAACTACAACAGCTCAACCAGCCTTTCCCTTACCGCACACCCACCTGGCTGCGTGTGTGGGTGCCTTTTTTGTTTTTCTTTCGTTTCCTCCCTTGTCTCATGGACAAACTAAATCCTATCCTGGAAACACACACAGCACAGCAAACACACACACCACACACACGACACACAGTCACACACAAACACACACACAGCTCCGGGGGGACGGCACAGTGAGCAGCAGGGGGACAACAGCGACAACAAACCTGTTCTTTCTCTTTGCTGAAAACAACATATAGGCAGAAGGAGAAGTCTTCATAGCACACCTACAAAAACAACATGACAAGGCAGGAGACACGACGCAGAACTACCGTTCCTTCTCCCCTCCAGCAGACCTGAAAAGGAGGCAACACCTGTTGCCTTTCGCCTTTCTCACCTCTCTCTTCTTTCTCGTTCTGTTCCCTTTCTCTCCCAGTGTTCTCCCTAAAGCAGAGACACAGAGCACAACAGCAAGTCGGAAACGAAAAAAAGGGTGCGGTGTTCTGGGTTCTTCTTCTGGGCCGTCCTGAATAAGCTTGTCTGTCAGCTGATATCACGAGTTGACGTTTCGCGTCGGTCCCATCAAATGTTTTTAATTTGGCGGCTTTTTTATCTTTTATATTTTTTATTTTTTAGTATATTTCATTTCAAGAGAGTCAAGGAGAAGAGATTCAATCAAGAGTCGCCAACTCATTGTATAGTTCAAGTCATTTTTCATTTTTTTTTCCTGTGCCCCGGGTTTTTTTCATTTTCCTCATTTTTTTATTTTTTTTGCGGGTTTCCATTTTTCGCGTCAAATATTCATTTCCTTTGTTTCCCCGATCCGAAAAAACTGAACGGTTTCGACCCGAGAACCCAATTTCTGTGTTTGGAAAGCGTACAACAGGAACACTGAGCTTCTTGACACTGAAAGTAAATGAAATGCTGGAGGGGAGACAGATTGCAACAAACGAGATGCGTTATTAGATGAATTTATTGGGGATGGGGATTCGCGGAGGGACAATACGAGGCGTAACATGTTGTGACTTTCTGTCATAGCAGTTTACAAAGACAACGTCTACAATGTTGTTACCGATGCTTATGTTTAGCATGGATTAACTTCTAGGTATCTTCGTGGGCGCTTGCATTAAACATTCAGATTAATAATTTAGAATTGATTCGACAACGGGGGAGGTCAGTATCCTCTGTCGGTGCTGCTTGTGTGAGGGGGTATGGAGGAGTGGGTTTGGGGGGGTAAGGGGGGGCTGGATTTATAAGTTAGGGGAGGGGTAATGGAGTGCGTGTGCGGGGGGGTAATATGTTGGTATGTGGTGAATCGGGAAGTGGGGGCGCCATGGTGGTGGTGGGGGTTTATGGTATGGGGGCAGGCGTATGTTAGATGGAACGGACGAGACACCTAAGGGCCTGCCTCGGATTTCAGGGCTCACGGAACATTAACCCGAAAAGGGGCTAGTGGGCCTGTAGATGAAAAGACTCCGGCTACATCCCCGTAGGACCCCCTAGGCACAGGACCAGATACTGACTGTTTTTTTATCGGACCCACCCCGAGGGGTGAAGCCGCCGCCCAATTAACAGCACAACTGCACGTTTCAGGAGGTGGCCTTTTATGGTGGCCAGCCTAAGCCCACCTGTGCAATAATAATGGCGTGTCTAAACTCAGGCATCTTGATATTGCGCCAACAGGAGACCCGTTGTGAGGTGGAAGTGATTTATCTGTCGGGGCTCGAGAGGAGAAAGTGCTCTACGATCGACGAGAGGATACATGTCTTTCAGATTTGTGAACCGATATTTGACGATCGACGGGAAATGGGGGTTATTGTGAGTTTTGGTGAATATAGAAAATGTTCTCGTAATCTCTCTCTTTGAGTATCCCACTCTCGTCATGAGAAATGTGGGAGCCGAAAGACAAACGTTGCGTTTATTTTTAATGTTTTGTTTCTAGCTTAGCTTGACATGATGGCGTCTGAATGCAGAAAGACAGTGCGAGGGTGGGTGTCAAAGCCCGTCAGAGTAAGTTGGATTCGGCATGAAGTGTTGCGTTCCCACTTGTGGGGCCGCAAACGGTCGGCCATAGCTGTTGTAAAGGCCATTTCTGTCGTCTTCTTCCAAGCCTTGGAAAGAGACGTCTTCTCCACAGACTGTTTGGCGGCCGCGTGTGAGCCGTCGTTCCCTAGTGATCCCTCAGGAGTCCTGCAGGCAACGTGGCACAGGTGAGCATGGGAGACGACCACTTCGTTCCTCTCTCATTATTACATTCTTCTGGTCCTCCGCGTCATCGATCCGTTCTGGGTCCGGGGTCTCTTGTCGCTCCCTATTCTCGTCTTATGGCAGAGGCGAGTTTTATTTATGGACAGTCACGTCTTCCCACCCCAAAATAAGACACTAATGGCAAGTCTTTAAAAAGAAAAAGAATAGTAAGACTTTACATTGGGGGGGTGGGTACGGGTAATACGATTGGGGTGTTTGAGAAACGCGGGCTCGAGAATAGGCACTTTGTTGTTATAGATGCCATGGATGCTCTTAGAACGTGGCCCGATAGCCAATGGAATTTCTGATAGTCTTTGGACACGTAATTAGCGATAAAAAACAAATGAGTCAAATGCTGGTGAAGCCGTGGGGATAAAAGAGAAAGAAAAGAGTGCTAGGGATAAAAGTACGCGGGAAGACTGTGCAAGTTGGCGGAGAACAGGGGAAGCACCAAGGTGCGGATTGGACACGGTGGGGGCCGGCGGCGTAAGGTAACCTGCGCTGTACAGCCTTCCATCGGGGCACACACTCATGGTGGGGTGACTTGGCAGTCAGTGCCCTCTCGGATGGGTCCTGTGCGCGTGAGATGGTCCGTGTGTGTTGGGGTCGGGGCTCTGAGGAGGGAGGACGGGGCAGATTTGTCTTTTTGCCCACCCTCCGTTGTTATTTTCAGATTCCTAGCGGATCTCGAGCCGGTTTGCTTCGCCCCTACTCTCTTCTTCTTCTCCAAAATGGGATGGACCTATAAGGCCTTGCTTGGTGAGAGAGGGACCCCACCCTTTAAGAGAGCCTTAAGATCGATGATTATAAAATGCATTGTTAAAAATATAAAATAACACACATGAATAACAAAAGAATACAAAGTTTACGAGTGTTGAGATGTGAATTGTTTTCAATTAAAAAAAAAAGCACGGCAAGACAAGTAAAGTCTTTTAGTTAGAGTCTGGGGATTTGATACAAAAAAATAGGCAGGAGGTGGCGGAGAGGGGAGGAGCGGAAGGAGGATCCGGGTGGGTAGACGGAGGTCTGCTGGTGTTCTGGGAGTTTTGTTTCCAGATATTCTGGGATGCATAAATAACGTGGTGAAGACGAAAACGGGTGGCGTATGCTTATCACTCTTCTCCATGTTTAGTTCTGGACTCTGGGGGGGACAAGGAAGGCTGGCTGTGACCGGAGGGGGTCCCTGAAGACTCCTGAGAGGATCTTGGGGTCTCTGGGGACAGAAAGCGGTGACGGCAGGAGGTGTGCCCTGAAGAACCTGAGGAGATCTGTCCGCCGGCCTGGGACGAGGGAAGGCCTGTCCGTCAA
>CM070434.1:4579654-4627061 GCA_036324595.1 Champsocephalus gunnari | reverse complement strand
ACAAGAGGACAAGTTAGTTAGCTTGACTTAAAGGAGAGAAGAACACACACACACACACACACACACACACACACACACACACACACACACACACACACACACACCACACACACACACACACACACACACACACACACACACACACACACACACACACACACACACACACACACACACACACACACACACACACACACACACACACACACACACACACACACACACACACACACACACACACACACACACACACACACACACACACACAGAGGTGGTCAGATGTAATTCTGATTTAGCATGTTCTGCCACAGCCAAGTCTAAGCAGAAACAGGTGAGCGGTAGAGATTATACACCATGGCACGACAACAAAGGGAAGCAGAATGAGAGTGGACTTAACCTGCGTGTGTGTGTGTGTGTGTGTGTGCAGACGCAGTGCTTACCCAATTCTCCATTTTCTTCTGTCACGACTTCCATCTGTTCTTTGCCTCGGACTAAGTAGTCACTTATTCTCCGCTCCATGATTCTGCTTTTCTTAAAAGACTCCAAGGCGAACCCCCCTGAAAAAAGAGAGCATTACTAGATCTTGTTTGTCTTTGAAGGTGTCAAACGTATTTTGTCTCATAGCAAGAACAAAGGTATTAGTAATGAGTATTGTCACGTCTTTCTTCCTTTCTAGTATATCTAACAATCTTGGGCCTAATACAAAAAGGCCTGCTTACCTGAGTGTGTGTGTGTGCCGATTATCAATAATGTAAGTTATTAATCATAGTCATTCACACACATTCTAGTCCTACACAAAACACCAACATGCTTTTTAATGTTTTTCTTTGTGGGCTGTTGGAGCTATATATCTCTTTATATTATTTAATAGTTTAAACATTTATTTTCTTGCAGTTTATAGTGTTTATTATTATCATTTATATGTATTCTTAATTAGCGTCATAAGTTAAAGTAGTTTCTATGCTTTTATTTTGAAGGCATGTTTTGGGCACTGGGTGATTAGAGCACCTGGTGTAATTGTATATATTGGAGACAGGTGGAGGTGGGAGCCAGAGCACGAGTAGGCAAACGGGTTTTTACCAGGGTTTTTCCAACCACAAGAAAGGAAAGTCATAGGAAAGGCTTAAAGGAACCAACCATAGGAAACCTGTTCATTGTCAATGATATTGGATCATAATAAATGCACAACGGAGAATCTTGTCTGGACCTGGATCATTGCCCTGCGTAATATCCGCTAGCTAGTGCCTCAGCGGCTGTTAAGTTTTAGTTCTATATGATTTTGGCCGCGACATGGGCTTTGGCTTTGTCTCCTGTGTTCCGCATGAAATGTTCCCCTTTCATTAAATAACTGGCACAGCCCCACGCAACATTCATCTAGAACCTCCACTGCTCTTTGGGCCTTCACCCCGAAGTAGTTGCTCAACGGCTCTGCCTTTTATCTATTTTTTAACAACTCTTAGTTTTACCCCCCCACTGAAAATCACCACTGATTATTTGCATCTTTAAAGGTGTCACCAGTATTTTGTCTTACTTTAAAGGGGACCTATCATGCAAAATGCACGTTGTGATGTCTTTTCTCCATCACCATGTGTCCCCGGTGCGTCGGGGAACTCACGCATCGTCAGGAAATAAACCCTCTCTCTTTTCCTCCGTACCCAAACCTCTAAAAACGGGGAACAACGGAGCTGATCCAGATTTGCGTCCGATATGACGTAACATCTGAAATGTGGACCCACGGGCCAATCAGAAACGTTGCTGTCAGAAACAATGCCCGACTGCTTTGGACGTAATATGGTCGGTGTTTACATTAGCATCGCTAACACTCAGAGCTAACCTGTGCTGGAGAGCATGTGTGTGAAGAAGCAGGAAGTAGAAAGGAACTCACCTTGTGGTATAACCGGCAAGAGAGAAAGCCTTTGAGCTCCATGTTAGGATTTGTCTGTGTTGGTATTTTTCGTGTCCTTTTCTATCTTTGGGTTTCCTGTTTTATTTTGTAAAGTGTTCACCCCCGTTTCCTGCCTGTTTGCTTTCTGTCGGTTTCCCTCTCTGATTACCCAATTGTGTTCACCTGGTACCTATGTGTTTCCTCCTCCCTCCTCACCTGTCTCGTGTTTATGTGATTAGTCCTGGGTGTATTTAAGTTCTGGGTTTTCTGTCTCTCTTTGTCGGGTTGTCTTGTGTGATAACTAAGTTCGTCGGTGAGTGTTCTGTTTGTCTTTGTCGATATACGTATCATAGCGTTGAAATAAAGGAGCTTTCAGTTATATCTGCATTTGGGTCCTACTTCCAACACAAACCGTAACACTCCAGACTGTTTCAGATCCTTGATGATCCATGATATGGCGTTTCATCACGGCAGCATTTAGTTTAGACGGTAGCTGCCGGGTCCCGCATAAGCTCCGCCCCCTCCTCTTTAAAGCTTTATCCCCAAATCAGCACTTTAGAAACAGGAAGTGAAACAGAGGGATATGAGGCATGGCTAGAACGATCTGTTTGGTATTTTGAGCAAAACACTTTATAGACATGATTTTTATATATTTTTATATATCTGAGACTTGTGCTATTGCCTACAGATAGCATGCTAGGTGACCTTTAAGAACAAAAGGACTCAGACTGATTATTCCCGACCTTGTTTTGGTCTTTCCTGCATCTCGATACTATTTGGTTTTGCCAATTTGAAGTCCTTTTTCTTTCTCTCTTTCTAGTATATTTAACAATCTTGGGACCGATAAAAAAACCCTCCTTACCTGAGTGTGTGTGTTTAGGTGTGAGAGTGCTTATTAAATTCTCTGTTTTTTATCTGTCACAGTTCCCAGCTGCTCTTTGGTGCCTCAACCCAAAGTAGTTGCTTAATAATAACTCTGCCTTTCTTCATTTAAAAAACTGTAACAAAAAAATCTAAAATCCCCCAAAAACTGAAAAAGCCCATTTGAGCTTTTGCGTCCTTGAAGGTGCGTCAAGTATTTCGTCTCATATTAAGAACGAAAGGCTGACTATTCCCTACTTGTTTGGTCTTTCCAAAAAAGCCTGCTCTCCTGAGTGTGTGTGGGTTTGTAAATGTGTGTATCTTTGAAAGTATTTTGTCTCTTTACAAAACTCCCCAGATTGACTACTTCCTATGTCCTTCTTTCTTGCATTCATATGCTGTTTCTTATTGCCAGGTTTTTCTGATGACCTTTTTTAAAATTCCTCTCTCGTATATTTAACAATCTTGGTCCCGATTCAAAAACGCCAACTTTAGAGAAATTGCGTCGGTCCTCTAATGGTGAAAGGAAGTCATTTTGTTTCTGCGTATGAGGTTTAATCAGTCTAATGGAGGTGGAGGAACACCCCTAACATTTCAAGCGTTTAGCAAAGCCGCGTTATTTACTCCGCTCATTCGTTAAACCCTGACAACATGAGATGCTTTAAAGGTCGTGTGGAGTCAAATGAAGCAGACTCATAAAGAAAAGATCTGTCAAGCGGAAACTCTTGTAAAAGTAAAAAGCAACAAAAAGTAAAGTGGATAAGTATTGGCAACTCTGAAAGTATTTCAATGTTATTGACTTTCAGAGGTGGGAAGTAGTGGACTCCAAATACTTTGTTACTGTACTTAAGTACATGTTTCTGGTGTCAGTACTTTACTCCACTACTTATTTTTCTGAGGACTTTTGACTTTGACTTCTTACATTTTGAACACAAATACCTGTACTTTCTACTTCTTACATGTTGAACTCAAATACCTGTACTTTCTACTTCTTACATGTTGAGCACAAATACCTGTACTTTCTACTTCTCTTATGTTGAACTCAAATACCTGTACTTTCTACTTCTTACATGTTGAACTCAAATACCTGTACTTTCTACGTCTTACATGTTGAATACAAATACCTGTACTTTCTACTTCTTACATGTTGAGCACAAATACCTGTACTTTCTACTTCTCTTATGTTGAACTCAAATACCTGTACTTTCTACTTCTCTTATGTTGAACTCAAATACCTGTACTTTCTACTTCTCACATGTTGAACCTAAATACCTGTACTTTCTACTTCTCACATGTTGAACCCAAATACCTGTACTTTCTACTTCTTACATGTTGAACTCAAATACCTGTACTTTCTACTTCTTACATGTTGAACTCAAATACCTGTACTTTCTACTTCTTACATGTTGAACTCAAATACCTGTACTTTCTACTTCTTACATGTTGAACACAAATACCTGTACTTTCTACGTCTTACATGTTGAATACAAATACCTGTACTTTCTACTTCTTACATGTTGAACACAAATACCTGTACTTTCTACTTCTTACATGTTGAACTCAAATACCTGTACTTTCTACTTCTTACATGTTGAACTCAAATACCTGTACTTTCTACTTCTTACATGTTGAACTCAAATACCTGTACTTTCTACTTCTTACATGTTGAACCCAAATACCTGTACTTTCTACTACTTACATGTTGAACTCAAATACCTGTACTTTCTACTTATTACATGTTGAACCCAAATACCTGTACTTTCTACTTCTTACATGTTGAACTCAAATACCTGTACTTTCTACTTCTTACATGTTGAACTCAAATACCTGTACTTTCTACTTCTTACATGTTGAACACAAATACCTGTACTTTCTACTTCTCTTATGTTGAACTCAAATACCTGTACTTTCTACTTCTCACATGTTGAACCTAAATACCTGTACTTTCTACTTCTCACATGTTGAACCCAAATACCTGTACTTTCTACTTCTTACATGTTGAACTCAAATACCTGTACTTTCTACTTCTTACATGTTGAACTCAAATACCTGTACTTTCTACTTCTTACATGTTGAACTCAAATACCTGTACTTTCTACTTCTTACATGTTGAACACAAATACCTGTACTTTCTACGTCTTACATGTTGAATACAAATACCTGTACTTTCTACTTCTTACATGTTGAACACAAATACCTGTACTTTCTACTTCTTACATGTTGAACTCAAATACCTGTACTTTCTACTTCTTACATGTTGAACTCAAATACCTGTACTTTCTACTTCTTACATGTTGAACTCAAATACCTGTACTTTCTACTTCTTACATGTTGAACCCAAATACCTGTACTTTCTACTACTTACATGTTGAACTCAAATACCTGTACTTTCTACTTATTACATGTTGAACCCAAATACCTGTACTTTCTACTTCTTACATGTTGAACTCAAATACCTGTACTTTCTACTTATTACATGTTGAACTCAAATACCTGTACTTTCTACTTATTACATGTTGAACCCAAATACCTGTACTTTCTACTTCTTACATGTTGAACACAAATACCTGTACTTTCTACTTCTTACATGTTGAACTCAAATACCTGTACTTTCTACTTCTTACATGTTGAACCCAAATACCTGTACTTTCTACTACTTACATGTTGAACTCAAATACCTGTACTTTCTACTTCTCACATGTTGAACCCAAATACCTGTACTTTCTACTTCTTACATGTTGAACTCAAATACCTGTACTTTCTACTTCTCTTATGTTGAACTCAAATACCTGTACTTTCTACTTATTACATGTTGAACCCAAATACCTGTACTTTCTACTTCTTACATGTTGTACACAAACCCTCTTTACTTTCACTTGAGTAAAGATGTTTAGTCAGTACTTTAAAGACGAGTATCTGTACTTCTACTTGAGTAAAGGATGTGTGTACTTCTACTTGAGTAAAAGATGTGTGTACTTCTACTTGAGTAAAGGACGTGTGTACTTCTGCCCTCTCTGGTGACTTTTGGAGTGACCTGCATTTCCCGTTTCCTCCCCAGTTTGCTTTGAACGTGAGGTCTGACGCTGGAGGAGCTGCAGGGAAGAAGGTGAACTACTCGTCTCTTCTGGACCAGGTGTTCGGCTTCATCGTCAACAACAACGCAGATCCAACAACAACCGCCGCCTCGTAGACGCAAGGTGGAACACACACACACACACTGCAGGTGCATCTATTAAACAACGTTCGACATCAGCTCACCAGAGTCCGTGTCTTCTTTGTGTGAAACTACGGGGGATAGTAGCAGTAACGATATAACACAACTAACTAAGGCCTGCGTCCATACACCGCATTTTATTGATTTAATTACAATCTAGCCTGGGTTTGATCCTCTGTTTGTGCTGCTTGTTTGTTCCCTATAAGCACCACCTTGAAGGTCATTGCTCACACTCTCTGAACGAGCATGCTAACGTTCACAGCCATATAGCGAGGGAGGAGGAAGATACAAGTCACACACACTCTGACAGCATCCTGTTTCTACCGGACAGATATATTCCAAATAACAGCCTTTTCGTCAAAGCTTGAGTGGAGGACCCCAAAGTAACTTTAAAGACAAATACCACAAGCTGTCCAGAAACAGAACTCCCTCTCGTTCCCAATAAACACCAATAATCCCACAACAGCTGACAGGAAAGTGATGAAATGTAAGAGGGAAGACGGGTGATCAAACGGGGAGACACAGAGACAGGAAGTGAGAACAGAGGGTGAACACACAAACATCAAACAGGGACACGCAGTTAGGTCATGACACTTTCCGGTCTTTGTAATCAAATAAAATGTACTTTATTACTTTATTAATCCCAAACTGGGAAATGTTTGCGTTGCAGCAGCATAAAGAACAAGGCATTGCACATCAGTAGACATTTAAAGAGTAGAAATGAACCATTCTCAAATGTAAACATCTCCAAATAGAAATAAAACGGCATTAATATAAAACCAAGCTTTTCTGATCAAACGTCTTTTTATTGCGTTTCGACAGTGTTTGTCATTTAGAGATGCAAAGCTAAATATATGCACACACATGAGACAGTGGGCTGTACTGATTGATACAAAGAGACAAAAGAATGACAAACAAACACAAACGATAACAACGACTTGAGTAATCCCCTACATTCAAAAAATGTAGCTTCCCCCCCAGCTTCCACCCCAGCTTCACCCCAGCTCCACCCCAGCTTCCACCCCAGCTTCCCCCCCAGCTTCCACCCCAGCTTCCACCCCATCTTCACCCCAGCTTCCACCCCAGCTTCCACCCCAGCTTCCACCCCATCTTCACCCCAGCTTCCACCCCAGCTTCCACCCCAGCTTCCACCCCAGCTTCCACCCCAGCTTCCACCCCAGCTTCCACTCCAGCTTCCACCCCAGCTTCACCCCAGCTTCCACCCCAGCTTCCACCCCAGCTCCACCCCAGCTTCCACCCCAGCTTCCATCCCAGCTTCCACCCTAACTTCCTCCCCAGCTTCCACCCTAACTTCCTCCCCAGCTTCCACCCCAGCTTCACCCCAGCTTCCACCCCATCTTCACCCCAGCTTCCACCCCATCTTCACCCCAGCTTCCACCCAGCTTCCACCCCAGCTTCCACCCCAGCTCCACCCCAGCTTCCACCCCATCTTCACCCCAGCTTCCACCCCAGCTTCCACCCCATCTTCACCCCAGCTTCCACCCCAGCTTCCACCCCAGCTCCACCCCAGCTTCCACCCCAGCTTCCACCCCAGCTTCCACCCCAGCTTCCCCCCCAGCTTCCACCCCAGCTCCACCCCAGCTTCCACCCCAGCTTCCACCCCAGCTCCACCCCAGCTTCCACCCCAGCTCCACCCCAGCTTCCACCCCAGCTTCCACCCCAGCTTCCACCCCAGCTTCCCCCCCAGCTTCCACCCCAGCTTCCACCCCAGCTCCACCCCAGCTTCCACCCCAGCTCCACCCAGCTTCCACCCCAGCTTCCACCCCAGCTTCCACCCCAGCTTCCACCCCAGCTCCACCTCAGCTTCCACCCCAGCTTCCACCCCAGCTTCCACCCCAGCTTCCACCCCAGCTTCCACTCCAGCTTCCTCCCCAGCTTCACCCCCAACTTCCACCCCAACTTCCACCCCAACTTCCACCCCAACTTCCACCCCAACTTCCACCCCAACTTCCACCCCAGCTTCCTCCCCAGCTTCCTCCCCAGCTTCCACCCCAGCTTCCACCCCAGCTTCCACCCCAGCTTCCACCCCAGCTTCCACCCCAGCTTCACCCCAGCTTCCACCCCAGCTTCACCCCAGCTCCACCCCAGCTCCACCTCAACTTCCACCCCAGCTTCACCCCAGCTTTCACCCCAGCTTCCACCCCAGCTTCCACCCCAGCTTCCATCCCAGCTTCCACCCTAACTTTCACCCCAGCTTCCACCCCAGCTTCCACCCCAGCTTCACCCCAGCTTCACCCCAGCTTCCACCCCAGCTTCCACCCCAGCTTCCATCCCAGCTTCCACCCTAACTTCCTCCCCAGCTTCCACCCCAGCTTCCACCCCAGCATCCACCCCATCTTCACCCCAGCTTCCACCCCATCTTCACCCCAGCTTCCACCCAGCTTCCACCCCAGCTTCCATCCCAGCTCCACCCCAGCTTCCACCCCATCTTCACCCCAGCTTCCACCCCAGCTCCACCCCAGCTTCCACCCCAGCTTCCACCCCAGCTTCCACCCCAGCTTCCACCCCAGCTTCCCCCCCAGCTTCCACCCCAGCTCCACCCTCAGCTTCCACCCTAACTTCCACCCCAGCTTCACCCCAGCTTCCACCCCAGCTTCCACCCCAGCATCCACCCCATCTTCACCCCAGCTTCCACCCCAGCTTCCACCCAGCTTCCACCCCAGCTTCCATCCCAGCTCCACCCCAGCTTCCACCCCATCTTCACCCCAGCTTCCACCCCAGCTTCCACCCCAGCTTCCCCCCCAGCTTCCACCCCAGCTTCCACCCCAGCTTCCATCCCAGCTTCCACCCTAACTTCCTCCCCAGCTTCCACCCCAGCTTCCACCCCAGCATCCACCCCATCTTCACCCCAGCTTCCACCCAATCTTCACCCCAGCTTCCACCCAGCTTCCACCCCAGCTTCCATCCCAGCTCCACCCCAGCTTCCACCCCATTTTCACCCCAGCTTCCACCCCAGCTTCCACCCCAGCTTCCACCCCAGCTCCCACCCCAGCTTCCACCCCAGCTTCCACCCCAGCTTCCCCCCCAGCTTCCACCCCAGCTTCCACCTCAGCTCCCACCCCAGCTTCCACCCCAGCTCCCACCCCAGCTTCCACCCCAGCTTCCACCCCGCTCAGAGAAAGTGGCTCTGTGGACACGGGCCCTTCACCGGCACATTGATGCTTGAGGGGGAAAGTTCTGAGAGCTCTTTGATGTCTCGCGTGTTTACATGAGTGGTGTAAGTCCCTCCGAGACACAAGAGAAAGACACGAGGCGTTAAAGCAGAACCATATTTCAGTTTCCTCTCCGACTCTGGGCTGAGGTGACAACAGGGAGAAGTGATCCATGGAATACATCCTGCGCACCGAGACAGAAGCCGTGCTGCACATACCGTCAGTGCAGAGGCCAAAGATAGATTGAGTTGGAAGCTGCTGAAACATCATGTGCTTATCACCAGCTCTGCATCTGAGAAGGGATTTGCTTCGTGTCCTCTTGGTGTCCTCTTGGTGTCCTCGTGGTGTCCTCGTGGTTTCCCGTTATCACTCGTCTGCACCTGTTCCACATGTGCTGCAGCTTGTCGCAGCATCAGTGGCTTATTGTTGATGGCAGGTATGGGGTGTATTGCCCTGGATGGAAACCTGAAGAGAGGTTAGGAGCGGTTAACTTGCACAGTGTGTGTGTCTGTCTGTCTGTCTGTCTGTCTGTGTGTGTGTGTGGCTGTCTGTGGCTGTCTGTGGGTGTTATGTGTGTGTGGCTGTCTGTGTGTGGCTGTGTGTGTGTGTGGCTGTCTGTGTGTGGCTGTCTGTGTGTGGCTGTGTGTGTGTGTGGCTGTCTGTGTGTGGCTGTCTGTGTGTGGCTGTGTGTGTGTGTGTGGCTGTCTGTGTGTGGCTGTCTCTGTGTGTGTGTGGCTGTTTCTGTGTGAGTGAGTGAGTCTGTGTGTGGCTGTCTGTGTGTGGCTGTGTGTGTCTGTGTGTGTGTGTCTGTGTGTGGCTGGCTGTCTGTGTGCGTCTGTGTGTGTCTGTGTGTGGCAGTGTTAGCGCTGCTGCTAAGGATTGTATATAAAATATTGAGTAATCGGCCACATGTGTTCTGGATCAGTGTCTCCGAGTCCACGGTGAGGTCTTCAATGCGTTAGGGAGTGCAAACGGCACCAACCCAACGATGTTCACTTCTACATGGTGTGACGGGGTTCTATTTGTCCGTTGAAACCATAGGCTTAGTCGGATGATTTAAGCTCCAAAACTTTATTTATAACAGCAACAAAAGAATATATACTGTTTGATCAAAGTGAAACAGTATAACTTAAATAAACAAAGTGAAAGTTACCAAATGTGGTTGTCTATTACTTCTGGAGTAAACGCATTCTCGCTGCAGCCATCTCCCGAATGATTCTTCCAGGGCCAACACCGTCCCTTTTGTACCTATAGCCCCTCCCCATAGCCCCCCCCACAGCCCCTCCCCATAGCCCCTCCCCACAGCCCCTCCCCACAGCTCCTCCCCACAGCCCCTCCCCACAGCCCCTCCCCATAGCCCCTCCCCACAGCCCCTCCCCACAGCCCCTCCCCATAGCCCCTCCCCACAGCTCCTCCCCACAGCCCCTCCCCATAGCCCCTCCCCACAGCCCCTCCCCACAGCCCCTCCCCATAGCCCCTCCCCATAGCCCCTCCCCACAGCCCCTCCCCACAGCGCTCCCCACAGCCCCTCCCCATAGCCCCTCCCCATAGCCCCTCCCCACAGCCCCTCCCCATAGCCCCTCCCCACAGGCTTACCGTCAATCGGTTACACAATTATCTCCAAACCACAATGTCAACATAAATGTAATCCCTCAACCATGAGGAAACCAAACATACACAGGTTAACGACGTCTTAACCGTCATTCCCCATCATTAATAAACACAAAATAAATAATAAACTGCATCCTATTTAAATCACGGGAGTGATGCGCCTCCGTCTTTTCCACCTTCCCTTTGCTGGGGGGACGGCGGTGAAACTCCGCTCCCCCACGTAAGTATGGTGTAATATAGTTAAAGGTATGTGGAAATAATTGTAGACTCACAAGCGTGCACTTGTGGTCAGAAAGGAAGGGGGAAAGGTGGACGTGTTAGTGATGATTTAACCTGATTTATTGACCAACGGAAGAGAGCAGGAAATGTTTGGCGTGTGTGTGTGTGTGTGTGTGTCGCCGCTACAGCTGTCAGTGGCGGAGTCAGTCACTCTGTGATCCGCTCCGTCACATTATCGTCCCCCTCCCCGAGGTTGGCGATGTGCGGCAACCTGGAAAGGTAATCCGCCACGACATTCGGTTTGCCAGATCGGTGACGGATAATGCATTTGAACGGTTGGAGTGAGAGGTACCATCCAGTGTATACCACCTGCTCCCCTCCAGTTCGCACCCTGGTACCAACGGGTAAGACGGCTGTTGTGATATTTCATGGAGGTGATCCAGGTGAGGGCCCGGCGGTCGGTTTCACGCCCAAGCAGATAGTACTGCAGACTCTCTAGGGCCCACTAGGCGACCCTCCTTCTCTAGTGGAATATCTGGTCTCACGGGGTAGCCTCTTACGACTCGGGTGCAGGATTGGTTGTTCTTCTCCAAGGTCCCCTCCGTCACATATGATAATAAGCAGAGAACATACAGGAACTGTCCATATTTGAGAGGCTGAAACAGCTCTTCACAGGAAATATGACTTCAAGTGAATTACCTAAATAGTTGACGATTCCTTTTCAGTTGGTGCCGCAGCTCAATCAGCCCAGAAGACAGAGCTCCAGGTCGCACCGGTCCTGACTGGAAGTCCACAACGCAATGAGTGCTAATGTAAAACATGCATCTCCATAGTCAAAAGTGTACCTCTCTTTGGTCATCATAACTCTGGGGGGCAAAGTGTCTAGCTGCAGGTGTCCTAGGAAGTGTGCAAGGCTGTACAGAAGGTTTCGCTGCGGCTCAACCTTGGAATCACAAAGAAATGTTTGAGAAAGAAACGTCTGTAAATTCATTTGATTTGACAGTAGTAAAAAACAGCATTGCTTTTCTCCTCTCAGCTTGATCAAGGCGCTTTGCAAAAACGCAGCCCGCTCTGACGGCAGGGAGCTAAATGCTTCTCCTTCTATAAAAACAATCCAAAGCCCCCGGGCGTCTGCGAAGCGCTGCGAGAGGACTATAAAAAGGCACAGGTTGTTCGGGCGCCGCTGAAACCTGAGCCTGCGAATTCTACTAAGAGACTGAGTCAGCCATTAGGTAATCACACACACACACACCACACACACACACACACACCACACACACACACACCCTCCACACTGAGTACAGAAAGAGAGCATTACATCAGCGCAGGAATGATCAGGTCTCTGAGTCGATCCGTCGACGCGGAGCTTCCTGTAAACGGGGATCCGTCTGTTCTCGTGAGCGACGATGTGAGGGAGGAACGTTGGAGCTTCTCCCTCCTGGCGGTGTCGGTTATGTTGCACCGACCTTGTGCTGCCGGTCACTCTCTGTGGCGCAGGGTTGCATCGTCACGGAGACAAAGTACTGAACAGTTTACTTTACTTCTGTGTACTATACTATGTCGATCTGTAATGTGTAATCTGTCGACAGTACATTCAATGAAAGCCTCCATGTTGTTAGGTTAAAGCCTTTATTTGCAATGTGAATTGGTATTAAAAAAAATATGATATGATATGACAAACAACATATATTGACTTTGAATCAAACATATTATAACATATGTGTGTGTTGTCATGTAGTGTGCTCTGTCGCCAGTCAAATGTCCCCCAGTGGGACAATACACATGGGTGATGGCAGGGGCGCCACGAGGGATTGTGGGCCCCATGAAAAGATATCACATTGATTACTTAAACATTTGTTTCTTAATGTTCTAAAATGGTTTGGGCCCCTGTCGGTCACGGGCCCTTAGAGTCGTCCTGACCCCCTCACGGCGCCCCTGGGCGACGGTCTTCAGCGTGGCTGTGGTTTTTGATTTGAGTTTCTTTGCTTTCACTGGATTTAATTGAAATATGTTTTCTTGGATCAGAAACTCAAACGGCACGTTGACGAACATGAGATCCAAACGAGGGATAAAACCTTCCCTGACGACGTCTGCTCTCAGCGTGCGATGTGTTGTTGTTGTTGACGTGATTTCTCTGTTTCCTCTCAGCAGAAACAGAACACCGAGGCTTGTTCAAGAATCTGCTCGTCTTGTCTCCGCTCCGCTTTACTGCTCCTCTGCTCGCTCCACCGCTGCACCGTAAAAACTGATATCCAGGAGAGTCTCTGGGGTGTGTGTGTGTGTGTGTGTGTGTGTGTGTGTGTGTGTGTGTGGACTTGATGCGAGTCTAATGGAGTCATGGCCAATCTATGAAGTCAAAACAGATATCCGAGAACGAGAGGGGGAACGTTTCCGTTTACTGGCTGCGTGCCTTTCCTTTCTCATGACAACAAATCCTAAACCTGGAAACACACACACACACACACACACACACACACACACACACACACACACACACACACACACACACACAGCACCTGTTCTCCCAAAGCAGCGGTTTCTGGCCTCTGAATAAGCTTCTGTCAGCTGATATCACGGAGTTCGTCTCATGTTTTAATTTGGCTGCTTTTATATTTCAAGTCCCAACTCATGTATATTCAATTCATTTCCCCGATCCAAACTGAACGGTTCGACCAGACCCACATTCTGTGAAGCACAGCTGAACTTCTTGACACTAAATGCTAACATCAACATGCTAATATGCGCACAATTACCAGGCTAACATGTTGACTTTCAGCAGTTACAACGTCTACAATGTTTACCATCTTAGTTTAGCATGATAACTTGCTAGTATCTGGCATTAAACATTAATAATAATTATAATTAATCGACAACCAGTCAGTATCTGGTGTGAGGGGTAGGAGTAGGGTTAGGGATAGGGTAATGTTGTGAATCGAGTGGCCCATGGTGGTGGTGGGGTTATGGTATGGGCAGGCCACTCGATTCACAACATTACCCTACCCCTAACCCCTCACACCAGATACTGACTGGTTTTCGGACCCCCCCAGACCCCCCCAATAAAGCAAAACTGCACGTTTCAGAGTGGCCTTTTATGGTGGCCAGCCTAAGGCACACCTGTGCAGTAATCATGCTGTCTAATCAGCATCTGGATATGCCACACCTGAGAGGTGGGATGGATTATCTCGGCGAAGGAGAAGTGCTCTCTATCACACATCTTTTCAGATTTGTGAAGAATATTTGAGAGAAATGGTTATTTTGTGAATATAGAAAATGTTTTAGATCTTTGAGTTCATCTCATGAGAAATGGGAGCCAAAACGTTGCGTTTATATGTTTGTTCAGTGTAGCTACATGTTGGCGTCTGATCAGAAAGAAGTCGATCAAAGCCCGTCAGAGTAAAGATGGATTCGTCATGAAGTGTTCTCCATCTGGGCCGAACTGGAGGCCCTTTGTAAAGGCGCTTCTTCAGACAGAAAGAGACTTCCAACAGACTGTTTGGCCGCGTTGCCTCGTTCCAGTGATCCCTCAGAGCCTGCAGGCACTGGCACAGGTGAGCATGGAGAGACCCTTCGTTCCTCTCATTATTACATCTCCCGTCATCTCTGTCTCCCTATTCTTCAAGGCAAGGCGAGTTTATTTATACAGCACCTTTCAACACAAGGCAAGTGCTTTAAGACATTAAAGGTGGGGTCGGTACGTTTGAGAAACCGGCTCGAGATACACTTGTTGTTATATTCCATGGAATGCTCTTAACGTCCCGATAGCAATGAATATCTGAAGTGCTTTGACAATTAATACATAAAAAAATGTCATCTGTAGAAGCCGTGATACTGTGAAAAGTACAACCAATCGGATTGGACGGCCTACCTGCCTGTCAGCCTTCCATCGGGGCACACACTCATCTCGTGCCCTCATTGGTCATGTGCGCGTTCCTGTGTGTTGGGGGAGGGGCTCTGTGAGGAAGGGGCAGATTTTCTCCGGTTGTGTATTTTCAGATTCTAGCGATCTCGAGCCGGTTTCTCCAAAATGACCTACCCCACCTTTAAGAGCATTAAGAAACATATTATAAAATGGCATTTTAATAAAACATGAATAACAAAGGAATACAAGTTACAGTCTAAGATGTGAATAGTTCAATTAAAAGCAGCGGCAACAAGAAAAGTCTTCAGTCTGGATTTCAAAGTAGTCAGAGTTGCAGCGGACCTGCAAGTTTCTGGGAGTTTGTTCCAGATATTTGGAGCACAATAACTGAACGCTGCTTCTCCATGTTCAGTTCTGACTCTGGGGACAGGAAGCTGACCAGTCCCTGAAGACCTGAGAGATCTGTCTCTGGGGACAGGAAGCTGACCAGTCCCTGAAGACCTGAGAGATCTGTCTCTGGGGAGAGGAAGCTGACCAGTCCCTGAAGACCTGAGAGATCTGACTCTGGGGACAGGAAGCTGACCAGTCCCTGAAGACCTGAGAGATCTGTCTCTGGGGACAGGAAGCTGACCAGTCCCTGAAGACCTGAGAGATCTGTCTCTGGGGACAGGAAGCTGACCAGTCCCTGAAGACCTGAGAGATCTGTCTCTGGGGACAGGAAGCTGACCAGTCCCTGAAGACCTGAGAGATCTGTCTCTGGGGACAGGAAGCTGACCAGTCCCTGAAGACCTGAGAGTTCTGTCTCTGGGGACAGGAAGCTGACCAGTCCCTGAAGACCTGAGAGATCTGGATGGTTCATAGTTCAGCAGGAGGTCAGAAATGTATTGTGGGCCTAAACCATTCAGTGCTTTATAAACCAGCAGCAGTATTTAGAAAGCTATTCTCTGACACACAGGAAGCTGACGCTCAAAGTGCCCTTGTTTATTGTTTAGTATTTTTTGAAGAGTGCCGAATGCCTGATTGCATTTTGTTTTATTTTGTTAAAAATGATAAGAGTTTTCTTTCCGGAAGTCACGTGACCTCTTGCCCGGATGTTTACTTTGTGTTTGTGAGAAAGTAAAAGGGCGCTAAAAGTGGCAACGATTTAATCCAACTTTATTTATACAGCACTTTAAAAACCTTTAGACCAAAGTGCTGTACAGAGAGATACGCTCACACAACATAATATAAATACATTTAAAATACGTAATATGTAATAATGTAATAACATAATTCTACTGCTGGTCTACTAGGCGAACACGTTTCACGGTGTTTCATAATTGTACAAAGAAGAACATAAACGTGATTGTGGAGTTCGATGCGTAACGTTCTTTCAAGACCCGAGTATTTCCAGTCCGTGTGAAGACTTCAGAACCGGACTGATGCCCTCTCTCAGTGAGAGAGGGCGTCCTGAGTCCTGAGTCCTGTGAAGACACCGGTACAGTAGTCCAGTCTGCTGAAGATTATTTTATTATTAGTCAATGTATTGAACATGTCAGAAACTTTTTTTTATTTTTTATATATAATAATAATAATAATAATAATAATAATAATAATAATAATAATAATAATAATAATAATAACCAAGAGATGCAAAACAAAACACGAAATGTTCAAGGGTCACAAATTAAAATAAATGCATTCTCAAATAGTCTGCCGTGTTCAACAGGAGCTTAAAACAACGCTTCTGGTCCTCCTCTAGCGTACATCTTGAAAATGAAAGATTAGGTCATCGGAGTCACGTTGTAAACAAATAATATTTCTTCTTCTATTTCAACCAAAAATAAATAACTTTTAAAAGATAGAATGAAGATAAAATCAAGTTTTCACTTTCTCCCTTCTATCCCACGAATGGCTGCTGCTGTTCTCATTGATATCGTGTGCGCGCGTGTGTGTGTGTGCGTGTGTGTGTGTGCGCGCGTGTGTGTGTGTGTGTGTGAGCGTGTGTCTGTGTGTGTGTGAATGAGTGTTAAGGCCATTACTTACACTGTGGTCTGCCGTCTGAGAGGCCGTTTCTCTTTGATCGCGGTGTTTTATTCCAGTACGAGACATAAACCCTTGATTCTGACCACTCGCTCTGTGTTTCCACTGAAGTCAAGAAGCAGCCCTGCTACTCTCATCACACATCCGTTGTGTTTGGCAGCCGCTCAGACGTCACTTCACCTGATCGCGAAAAGAAAAGGTTATTCTACACCGACGCTAAATTACAAGTATGGGAATCTTTTTTTTCTACTGGTTTTTGGCTCCGAGCCGAGATCGTTTTGAGGCGCGCGCACGCACACACACACACACACACACACACACACACACCTGTTTTTCTGTTGCACACCGTTCCACATAAATCTCCTGAAACTATAGCCCTTTTTACATTTTTTCACGTAGCTTAAAATAAAGCTGGGAATCAATCATCTGAATGGAGACCGAACGAGCCTTCAGTGGAAACTCGAGTCACTATAGAGACTAATTATTTATACTTGACTAATTGCATAAAAACATGAATCTTAATAGTATGCTTGAAATGGGATTTATGCTTTCTGAGCTTCACTCCAATAAACCTGAAACTGAATGTTATGTAATGAAACTGTTTTTGATCCTGACTGAAATCCAACTCTCTTCAAACTGAGACACAGATCCCGTTGTTGAGGGAAAGCGATTTGCAGGGTTCGTACGGGAGCTGGAAATCCTTCAAAATGTTTGAAATTTCATTTGGTGTGTTCAAGGCTTGGATTTGTCCTTGCTTTACTTTTATAATAAATTGCTGTCTGACTGAATAGTTCGCTTTTTTGCGATTTAAAAAAGAAAGTGAAAGAAGTCGGAGCGAGCTTAATTACTTTTAATAAAAAGACAGCTCTACTCCTTTTATACATATTTTGATATTTTAATCCTTATTTTTTTCAGTTGCAGATTTTCCGTTTTCAGATTCAAAACAATTATTTCGGTTTCAAATCTAGTTTTCTCAGGTTTCACCGTTTTTTTCGCTTTCAGACTTTTGGCCCTGATGTCTCGTGGGGGGGCGGGGCTTAGCATCCTGAGTGACAGCCCTCCCTCTGTCATGTTGCCTTCATGGATGTAGCGCGAGGAATATAACTCAATACTTTCTATACACAACACTCCCGTGATTGGTGGGAAACCAAACTGATACCAGCGTCAAAGTTCTGTTGAGCATCGTAGTTCAGAATCAGATCAGAATCAGAAAACCTTTATTAGTCCTTTAAAAAAAAGGTTATATGATAAAAAATATAATAAAATAAAAAGTTATACAATTTACAAAATACACATCCTGTAACAGTTCAGAGGATTTAGCAGCCAGGTATATATTGCACAGTTTTTAACGGCATATTATATATATGCCGGGTACAGGGTTGGGTAAAGTGTATAGCCCTCTATTCCAGCCCTGATTTTGGCACATCTTGTAAACTAGTTAAGTGTAGCTTTGTCGCTGTTCATTGTTTTCTATATGAAGCAGATGTGATGATATCCTTTGGACGCTGATGTGTGGGATGTTGTGTCCTTTGATGACTTCGTTGAGCTTGTTTTTAGCTGCATGTCTTTGTCTATCTCACTGAACAAAGTGATGGATGTGAACTGCTTCAGCTGGTGAGGCTGGTTATGAATCAGAGGAGGAGCTGCAGACAGGTGAGGGAAGGTGAAAGTATGAAGTACTCCGTACTAAGATGCTACGTTTCACATAGCATCTTGAGGTTATAATAACATTACAAATTAAAATCCAGAATTAGATTTTCAAATATTTATTTTAAAAACTGATAATTTTCCCCCCAAAATGCAATAAATCTATTTTATTTTTCATATTGAAACTGTGCAAAAATACACAACAGTAACAGAGTTCCCGTTAGCCGGCAAATCTAAATCTCTTCGGTCCAAATCATTTCCCTTTAGAGCAATACCGCTTCAGTTGCGCCACTTATGTGACAGACAAGAAGAGTATGTGACAGACAAGAATAGTCAACTCTAATGTCTAACACTTAATGTGGAGAGAGAGATGTCCTGGATGGGTTGATTGTGCGTTGATCTGTTGGTAATGCCTCGGGGTTCCGGTGGGCATGTAAACAAATGCATAATGCTGCGCTATACTTTGTGGCCTCATCCGGTTGCATAGCGACACTTATTGTTTAGTTGTCTTTTAATAAGCAGGTAGTCATATCATTAGCTAGAACTAGCTGCATCTGATCGATATGGACATAAACGCGAGTGAAGTCTGATCTGACGGGAGAGAGAGGTCAGCTGCTGCTGACGAGTGGACACGCAGCTCTGCATAACCACATGCAGCGGTGAGCGGACAAAACACACACACGTCAGGTTAGAATATCACACGTAGCTATTTTAATGACCTCTCAAACTACCGTAACTAGTTATAGATATGTTTAGTTTTACTGTCGGGCCACTCATTACTGATCTGCGAGCTGCATGATACGGGGGCTGTGGGTCAGTAGGCATCTGACCCCCTCCACGGACGTGATGCGCTTTCGCTGTTCCCGGGCCCATGGACGAGGTGCGCTGGGCCCTCACAGGGTTGGAGGACTGCCCTCCTCCTGGCAGGGGGGGGTAGCCCTCCTCCTGGCAGGAGGACTGCCCTTCTCCTGCCAGGAAGAGGGCAGCCCTCCATACTTTAGTCCACACATACTCTGCACGGGGTCAGTGTTTGAGTGTGGGGCATGGGCACTGGCGTTCTCCTGTGATCCTTAGGGACTCGGGGAGGCAGGTGCAGTGAGCTCTGCTCTGTCAGCCGCAGCCCAGACTTTCCCACAGACACGTTAAAGGAGAATGTGGGGCAGCAGCTGCTGACCTGAAAGCCGGTCAGGGGCAGTAGGGTGGAATGCTATTGTTGGACCACAGTGCGCGTATACATCAGGGCTCCACCCACTGTACCCATAGGGTCCAGTAGAGGGCTCTGCCTGTGCTAACACGACAAGGGTTACAATACGTAACCCAACGTTATTGCTCAGTGTTTTTCTGGTGTTCCAGATAAATCTGCAAGCTCAGCTTTGATTTGTTCTCAGTTTCTTCATCACGGGGCGAGTTTGAGACGTGAAGAGGAGCGTGGAGGCATTTTGGAAAATAAAGAAGAAGGCTGCAGCTGATGAGAGACTTCCTGTTAGCGCTCCTCAATATTAAATGAACAAAAACAATCGATTTAACTTAAAGCTTTAATTGAGAAGAAAGATGTGTTGCACATACACCTGCTGCTACCTCCCACCTCCCACCCATCCCGGCACCAGAGAGGAGACTCCATCGACCCCAGACACCCCAACCCACTCTTCTCCAGGTCAGCTCCGAGCCCCGCCTTTACCTGCCCCATCTCTGCCCCCCATCTCACCTTGGACGATGTAGTCATCCGGATATCTGCATACTGAGAGTGGGACGCAGGACCCGGGCAATGAGCTGCTGGAAGGGGGTCCACTGGACTGGAGGGGCGCTTGGATCTGGTGACGCCTTGCTCTTCCTGAAAGGGGAGGACACCTATCTGCCATAGTTCTTCCACCTGACGACGGAGTTCGGCCTCGGGGGTTCCCGTTGGGGTGAAGAGACTCCGGGGGGCGTCCGATGGCTCCTGAATAGGGGGGGGCTTGGAGTGTCCAACCTAATGATAATAATAAGAATAATGCATTGCATTTGTAAGGAACCTTTCATTGCTAAAAGTAATCTCAAGTTTAAAGAAATGTCTTGAGGCCCTTCTTCAAGGAGTCCGTGGTCTGTGGAGTCCTCAGTTTGTCTGGGAGGGAATTCCACAGGTGAACAGAAAGCCCCCCCATGGTGCGGAGTTTGGTCCTGGGGGGGGAAGCAGATGGTTGGTTGTAGAATGGAGGTTTGTGAGGAGAGTAGTTCCCCGTTTAAGCGTCCTTGACCGTCCTCAAGCGGCCAGGCCAGGTTTTGGTGGCCTTTCCATAGAGCGTAGCACCAGCTAGCGGGAACGTTTTCCCTCTTTTTCCGGCCCCATAAAATCGTGGTTCTGTCAGACCAGGGCTGTGACGTCAACACTCTCGCCTGCTGATTGGTCAGAGAGAATCGTCACAAGATCGCGCGCGAGTTCATCCCTAGCGTCGCGTATGTATTTAGAAGCAAGCTTGCTACATTTTTATAAACAGCATTTTGTAAACGGAGGAGCTACGAACATGGCTACGTTTGTTAAGAAAAGCACACCGGGGTCGACCGAGGAGGCCACGACGTTCCTACATCTTCAAAGAACCTTAATAGTTATTGTACATATTATATATTTTTTATCTAGTTAATTTTTAAATGCAACATTTGTACTTCCTTGTTTATTTATTTTTACAATGCCATGTATATTTATGCTGGCTGCAATAGTTTTACATTTTGTATTTGTATTGTTTAATGGCATGCCTTTTTGATACAATTTTTTGTATTTTTATACTGCCATCAATAAAGTACTTCTTTGACTTATCGTATCTCGTGTTGATAATGAATGGCACCCAACAGAAACAAATCAGATTCACATCCTCTTGATTTAGAGAAGATATAAACATACATGCATTTATAAAGCAATAACAAACGCCATCAGTTCCTTAGTTTTAAGAGATTTAAAGCAATACGTTGAGTGCTAGCTTGAGGTCCTCCTCTAAAACATTATTACATGTTTATTTTGTAATAGTATTAAGAATACATGATAAATACATAATACATGTAGAAATTGCTCAATGCCCTCGTTCTATAGACTCAAACACATTCCTTATATATCTCAAAGACGAGAACAAAAGAAACCTATAACCCATCCAAGCTCTTAACATGTCGAGAAGAAAGATTGAGGTTATATCTAATATATTATTTTATGTTGTGGATACTTTAGCCTCCATCCATGTTTACAATTGTCCACACTATTTTACACTTGCATTTATGAATATAGTGTTGCTGTGTTTTACACTTTAGTATTTATGTTTATAGTTAGCTTTGATATTCGCTTAATTGATTAGAAAGATTTCCTTTTCATGATCTGATGTTTCCTCAAATGTTCTTATGCTGCCGGTGCATCCCACCCATCATCCTCTCCGTGACTCTCGCAGAGGCTATGCAGAGCACAGCATGTCAGCACCGTGGAGCCAAGACACAAGTGAACGATCGCTTCCACATCCTCCATTGTTGTGTGTGTTTTGTGTCGGATTGAAGATGACGCCACTGCAGTTTTACCCAGCGTCGCTCCGCCCAAAAAGCCGATCGCCCCGCCTACACTGCGTTGCTATAGTAACTACCCCAGGTCCTAAACTGTAATGGAAATGCGCCACGGCCTCGGACGGCCAGCGAGGCGGCCCGAGGCCTGAGCGAGGACGCTTGGGGACGCTTAAACGGGGCGACCCCGCTGCAGTGGAAATGCGCCATTAGTAGGAGAGGCTGCACTTTGGGAAAGAGGGAAGGGGAAGGCCTCGAGGCGGAGATAGTGTTCCTTGAGTTCATCCACAGGATAACTCGAGAACACACGTGAAAGTCTGGCAGAGGTGAATGTGTCTTTGAGGAGGAATGTTTTCTTGGGATTGAAAGAGGGTGATATCTCAAAGGTCCCATAGGCTCCATTTCAGAATAATATATATGATATGTTTTATAATGATTGATCATGAAAGTGTTCTCAAAGCTGGTGAAGGTGCAGCTAGTCTGAAGTACTTTGTAGACTGCAGGGTAGCTGGTGGAGGTGCAGCTAGTCTGAAGTACTTTGTAGACTGCAGGGTAGCTGGTGAAGGTGCAGCTAGTCTGAAGTACTTTGTAGACTGCAGGGTAGCTGGTGGAGGTGCAGCTAGTCTGAAGTACTTTGTAGACTGCAGGGTAGCTGGTGAAGGTGCAGCTAGTCTGAAGTACTTTGCAGACTGCAGGGTAGCTGGTGGAGGTGCAGCTAGTCTGAAGTACTTTGTAGACTGCAGGGTAGCTGGTGGAGGAGCAGCTAGTCTGAAGTACTTTGTAGACTGCAGGGTAGCTGGTGGAGGTGCAGCTAGTCTGAAGTACTTTGTAGACTGCAGGGTAGCTGGTGGATTCACTCCAGGTGGAACTAAAGTCTGATTCAACACTTGATTATATTTCACATCATTCATCCACATCTGAGAAGTAACTAAAGGT
Organism: Champsocephalus gunnari; assembly: GCA_036324595.1. Classification (NCBI taxonomy): domain Eukaryota; kingdom Metazoa; phylum Chordata; class Actinopteri; order Perciformes; family Channichthyidae; genus Champsocephalus; species Champsocephalus gunnari. The sequence continues at coordinate 4,604,124 of CM070434.1, read as the reverse complement.
ACTACATACATGTAGTGGAGTAGAAGTACACCATGTACCTCTGAACTGTAGTGGAGTATAAGAAGTACACAGTTGCATAAAAAGAAAACTAAGCTTCATCTCGAAGCCCAATGGCCTTGGAAGAGATTCTGAGGAAAGGAAAGACATCTGCAGACTTGGGAGGGACAGCTAACGGACAAACTCAAGGAACCGAAAGACCCTCCCTTATAGGCCGTATGCTGTTTAGCCTTACCTTGAATGACTCAGTGCAGTGGTCTGTGCAGGTCTTCTGTTTGCTTTTTCCACTCAAGGAGCTCAAAGACTGATTGAAAGTTGATTTGATTTGCATAATTTCTGATTCAATGTGAAGGAAAATTCACCTTTGAGTTGATACAGTATATGTGTGCATATAATGCCCCCTTTGGCCTAACTTGGAGAGCCTTATGTTCACTGAATGTTAATAAAGAATGTATTGAAAAGTTATTTGGCTGATTGTTGTATATTGGCTCAGGCAGGTTATATGGGATGCCCAGTCTACTTACAGATGGGTCACTCATTTTGAAATATTACACTTTGTACATGTACATGTACAGGTATTTGTGTTCAACATGTAAGAAGTAGAAAGTACAGGTATTTTGGGTTCAACATGTAAGAAGTAGAAAGTACAGGTATTTGAGTTCAACATGTAAGAAGTAGAAAGTACAGGTATTTGAGTTCAACATGTAAGAAGTAGAAAGTACAGGTATTTGAGTTCAACATGAGAGACGTAGAAAGTACAGGTATTTGAGTTCAACATGTAAGAAGTAGAAAGTACAGGTATTTGAGTTCAACATGTAAGAAGTAGAAAGTACATGTACAGGTATTTGTGTTCAACATGTAAGAAGTAGAAAGTACGGGTATTTGTGTTCAACATGTAAGAAGTAGAAAGTACAGGTATTTGAGTTCAACATGTAAGAAGTAGAAAGTACAGGTATTTGTGTTCAACATGTAAGAAGTAGAAAGTACAGGTATTTGAGTTCAACATGTAAGAAGTAGAAAGTACAGGTATTTGTGTTCAACATGTAAGAAGTAGAAAGTACATGTACAGGTATTTGTGTTCAACATGTAAGAAGTAGAAAGTACAGGTATTTGTGTTCAACATGTAAGAAGTAGAAAGTACAGGTATTTGAGTTCAACATGTAAGAAGTAGAAAGTACAGGTATTTGTGTTCAACATGTAAGAAGTAGAAAGTACAGGTATTTGTGTTCAACATGTAAGAAGTAGAAAGTACAGGTATTTGAGTTCAACATGAGAGAAGTAGAAAGTACAGGCATTTGAGTTCAACATATAAGAAGTAGAAAGTACAGGTATTTGTGTTCAACATGTAAGAAGTAGAAAGTACAGGTATTTGTGTTCAACATGTGAGAAGTAGAAAGTACAGGTGTTTGTGTTCAACATGTAAGAAGTAGAAAGTACAGGTATTTGGGTTCAACATGTAAGAAGTAGAAAGTACAGGTATTTGGGTTCAACATGTAAGAAGTAGAAAGTACAGGTATTTGAGTTCAACATGTAAGAAGTAGAAAGTACAGGTATTTGTGTTCAACATGTAAGAAGTAGAAAGTACAGGTATTTGTGTTCAACATGTAAGAAGTAGAAAGTACAGGTATTTGAGTTCAACATGAGAGAAGTAGAAAGTACAGGTATTTGAGTTCAACATGTAAGAAGTAGAAAGTACAGGTATTTGTGTTCAACATGTAAGAAGTAGAAAGTACAGGTATTTGTGTTCAACATGTAAGAAGTAGAAAGTACAGGTATTTGTGTTCAACATGTAAGAAGTAGAAAGTACAGGTATTTAGGTTCAACATGTGAGAAGTAGAAAGTACAGGTATTTGGGTTCAACATGTAAGAAGTAGAAAGTACAGGTATTTGTGTTCAACATGTAAGAAGTAGAAAGTACAGGTATTTGTGTTCAACATGTAAGAAGTAGAAAGTACAGGTATTTGAGTTCAACATGTAAGAAGTAGAAAGTACAGGTATTTGTGTTCAACATGTAAGAAGTAGAAAGTACAGGTATTTGAGTTCAACATGTAAGAAGTAGAAAGTACAGGTATTTGTGTTCAACATGTAAGAAGTAGAAAGTACAGGTATTTGGGTTCAACATGTAAGAAGTAGAAAGTACAGGTATTTGGGTTCAACATGTAAGAAGTAGAAAGTACAGGTATTTGAGTTCAAATGTAAGAAGTAGAAAGTACAGGTATTTGGGTTCAACATGTAAGAAGTAGAAAGTACAGGTATTTGAGTTCAACATGTAAGAAGTAGAAAGTACAGGTATTTGTGTTCAACATGTGAGAAGTAGAAAGTACAGGTATTTGTGTTCAACATGTAAGAAGTAGAAAGTACAGGTATTTGTGTTCAAATGTAAGAAGTAGAAAGTACAGGTATTTGAGTTCAACATGTAAGAAGTAGAAAGTACAGGTATTTGGGTTCAACATGTAAGAAGTAGAAAGTACAGGTATTTGTGTTCAACATGTAAGAAGTAGAAAGTACAGGTATTTGGGTTCAACATGTAAGAAGTAGAAAGTACAGGTATTTGTGTTCAACATGTAAGAAGTAGAAAGTACAGGTATTTGAGTTCAACATGTAAGAAGTAGAAAGTACAGGTATTTGGGTTCAACATGTAAGAAGTAGAAAGTACAGGTATTTGTGTTCAAAATGTAAGAAGTAGAAAGTACAGGTATTTGGGTTCAACATGTAAGAAGTAGAAAGTACAGGTATTTGAGTTCAACATGTAAGAAGTAGAAAGTACAGGTATTTGTGTTCAACATGTGAGAAGTAGAAAGTACAGGTATTTGTGTTCAACATGTAAGAAGTAGAAAGTACAGGTATTTGTGTTCTAAATGTAAGAAGTAGAAAGTACAGGTATTTGAGTTCAACATGTAAGAAGTAGAAAGTACAGGTATTTGGGTTCAACATGTAAGAAGTAGAAAGTACAGGTATTCGTGTTCAACATGTAAGAAGTAGAAAGTACAGGTATTTGGGTTCAACATGTAAGAAGTAGAAAGTACAGGTATTTGTGTTCAACATGTAAGAAGTAGAAAGTACAGGTATTTGAGTTCAACATGTGAGAAGTAGAAAGTACAGGTATTTGAGTTCAACATGTAAGAAAGTAGAAAGTACAGGTATTTGTGTTCAACATGTTAGAAGTAGAAAGTACAGGTATTTGAGTTCAACATGTGAGAAGTAGAAAGTACAGGTATTTGTGTTCAACATGTGAGAAGTAGAAAGTACAGGTATTTGTGTTCAACATGTAAGAAGTAGAAAGTACAGGTATTTGAGTTCAACATGAGAGAAGTAGAAAGTACAGGTATTTGAGTTCAACGTGTAAGAAGTCAAAGTAAAAAGTCGTCAGAGAAATAAGTAGTGGAGTAAAGTACTGATACCAGAAAAATGTACTTAAGAACCGTAACGAAGTATTTGTACTCCAATACTTCCCACCTCTGTTAAGTTGCAGACAGATGAATGTTATGGATGTTCTTTCAACAGTTCAGGTGTTTAACAGTCAGTCATATCAGCCCAAATTATTGTCTATCGTGCCAAAGGTAAAGGTGTCTTAGGACAGCGTGCCCACAGGCAGATTGTGTTATTAAGCTTTGACCTGCCCCACTAATCCCAGTCAGGTCACACCTCATCATCTACTGGGGCTACTGGGCACACCTTTATATAGAAACACCTGAAGCAGAGGTGAGACCTGATGGAGACTAAGACTACTGCAGCGTCAAACTAAAGGTAAACAGTAACTTAATATTTTGTATTTACTCTAAAGTGATCATATTGCTTCTGCTAAGAAATAAATAATCTGACAACATTTAAAATGATGGCAGCACTCATCAAGCCCCCTGGAAGTGCTCCGGACTCTGAGGAAAATATTCGTTGTGTCCAAACGGCGGTACTACAACTTCCGTATCAGTCCGTGACGTCACCCGGCCCAGAAAGACTTTTCCCCATTGACTAACATGGGGAAATAGACGTCTGTAAATCAGCGGATCATTTTTTAAAAACTAAATAAGCTACCGAGTATGAACTCTTGTTTATCCCTTATTAGAATCATTAGGTCCTTAAAGTTGTGAAATGCACTAAAAGCTGAATCCAGGTTTATTTTCTCTCTCCATTCATTCTACTGAGAGGGAGATCGGGGGCGGAGCTTAATGACAGGAGGCGGGGCTTAAGGGGAAACTCAACTCTGCTCGATAGAGAGGCGAAGTCCCGCCCTTCTACTTCCACCCCATGGAACCTTATTTCGGAAAAATGATGTGTTGAAGTCAATGGGGAGAGAAAACGTATCTTTCGATCCCATTTGAATTGCGCCATGAATTACGCATATGATTTAAAAGATAATTTTCATGTAAAAAAAGTCGTAAAACTGTTGAAATATAAGACTCAACTAAAAAAGACTACAAATCCCAGAGTAAGTGATGTCATAACTGATTTATTCCCTCCACTAAATATAAGAGATAGCTAAAATAAATTAACTTTAACAAAATGCCTGTGCTTTGGACCAGGTTGTCATACCAGTAATCATACCTCTTGCTCGTTCTTTCGCTTCCCGTCTGAGACCAGAGATGTAGTTCATTGAGCAAGGGGAGGGGCTTCACCTCTCTATAGAGAACCACAGTGACGCGTCCTGAACCCCGGAAGTAAACTCCTTCCGGTTCCTTCGACAAAAACGCAATGCAATTTCTCCCATAGGGTTTAATAATTTAATTTATAATTTTCTAAGCATAAATCTAGTCGCCAGAAGCAAAATGCTAACGTTATGCTATAGGAGCTACAGCAGGGTCGCTGCTTCAACGTCACGCCGACTTCAGATCCATATTCAAACACACAGATTCCAGATGGAACGAGTTGAAGCGTTTGTTTGAACAGTCTGCAGGAGGCAGGGACTGGCTTTCAAGCAGAACAGAAACTAACTTAGAGGAGGGTTCACGTGTTCGGCGTAATGACGTAAAACGGCCTCCACGACTTCTGTAGTCCTGTTCAGCCACTTGGGAACAACCATCGTTTCTCAGACACGTGAACTCTTCAGAAATCCCCAGTGGGGTCACTGATGATGGATTTAATGTCGTAGAACAAAACGTGATCCGTCTCTTCAACGCGTCTCAACCTCAGACCTTATTTCAGATATGTTCCAAAACCCTACGGAGAAGTTGCGTTGCTTTTTTGGAGAAGGAACAGGAAGTGGCAAAATGCTAACTTACTTCTGGATTTTAGGACGCGTCACTGCACCACTCTATAAGCTACGTACGGGTATACTTCTGCTCTGACAGCAAGGCATGATGGGTAATTTGTGATGTTTTGCTCTCGAAAATGTCAGGCCATTTTGTCCTCATGAGCCAATGAGCAGCTCTCATAGAAAACAACGAGACCTCCAACGCTGTATCCAGTTCTTATTACACATCCATGTTCCCTTCAGTGCTTACTTCCTGTCTGTCTTCTTCTGCTGTTCCCTTTAGTGTTTACTTCCTGTCTGTCTTCTTCTGCTGTTCCCTTTAGTGTATACTTCCTGTCTGTCTTCTTCTGCTGTTCCCTTTAGTGTTTACTTCCTGTCTTCTTCTAGTGTTCCCTTTAGTGTTTACTTCCTGTCTTCTTCTAGTATTCCCTTTAGTGTTTACTTCCTGTCTTCTTCTAGTGTTCCCTTTAGTGCTTACTTCCTGTCTTCTTCTAGTGTTCCCTTTAGTGTGTACTTCCTGTCTTCTTCTAGTGTTCCCTTTAGTGCTTACTTCCTGTCTTCTTCTAGTGTTCCCTTTAGTGTGTACTTCCTGTCTTCTTCTAGTGTTCCCTTTAGTGCTTACTTCCTGTCTTCTTGTTCCCTTTAGTGTTTACTTCCTGTCTTCTTCTAGTGTTCCCTTTAGTGTTTACCTCCTGTCTTCTTCTAGTGTTCCCTTTAGTGTGTACTTCCTGTCTTCTTCTAGTGTTCCCTTTAGTGCTTACTTCCTGTCTTCTTCTAGTGTTCCCTTTAGTGTATACTTCCTGTCTTCTTCTAGTGTTCCCTTTAGTGCTTACTTCCTGTCTTCTTGTTCCCTTTAGTGTTTACTTCCTGTCTTCTTCTAGTGTTCCCTTTAGTGCTTACTTCCTGTCTTCTTCTAGTGTTCCCTTTAGTGCTTACCTCCTGTCTTCTTCTAGTGTTCCCTTTAGTGTATACTTCCTGTCTTCTTCTAGTGTTCCCTTTAGTGTTTACTTCCTGTCTTCTTCTGCTGTTCCCTTTAGTGTTTACTTCCTGTCTTCTTCTTCTTGTGTTCCCTTTAGTGTATACTTCCTGTCTTCTTCTAGTGTTCCCTTTAGTGCTTACTTCCTGTCTTCTTCTTCTAGTGAATTCTGTGATGTCTTTGAACCTCTTTCCTTCCTTTCCTTGATCCTCCTTAGCAACCGTGATCAACTAAGCCGTGTATAAAGTACTTTTACTCAATTAATAAGTACAATTCTTTACCTTACTTGAGTATTTCCATTTCCTGCTACTTTATACTTCCAACCCGCCGCAATTCAGAGTCAAATGTATTTTCTTACTCCACTGCATTTATCTGAGAAAACAATAAAACAAAATCTATCTGCAAATCATTTGCCCAAGGAGGTTTGGTGTGTCTGTGCGTAGCAGGAAAAGCATTTGTCAGATTTGAATACAACTTGGTGGAAAGTCGAAGCATTGTCCAAGAAAGACCCAATTTCATTTTCAAACAGATTCGAATTACAGCGCAGACATGAATAATATTTCACTTTCTGTTTCACATCGCGCTTTAATGTGGTTCGAGATACATGTGTGCCACCGTTTCATTAAACTCGGTTCAGCCGCGAGGCTCCAAAGGGAGACAACATTACATCTTGGGTTGGATTTGAATTACAGGGCGTGATACCCGAGTCATGTTTTTACTTGTGTTAACATAGAATCAATGACTTGTTAAATGTTGTGTCCGAATAATAGCAACACGTTCCCAATTAGTAAAATTCATAGAAATGGCATCAACACATTCGCGTTGTTTCTACGATAGGATTTAACGCTCGTGAACACATAACGGTCAAATCACCAACGTCCCAACTTTGGGAAATGGGAATATCCAACGAACGAGTGAATGGCCATTAGTCCCTACTCTAGTTTATCATGCATTATTACAACAACGGTATTGGTCCCTGTCTGACTTGTACAAGCACTTTATAATATATAGTAAAAGTATAAACTCCACCTTTAGCTAGAAGACGAACACATGAAGGAATTATAATTCAATAATAAAACGTACTATTCGGAAAGTTGTTGTGATGCAGGAAGAGTACTTTGACATTGCGTGCATATGTGCAGTTATGACAATTACATTCTTACGTTGTACTTTCACTCAAGTTACATGTCTATTGCAGGACTTGTACAAGAGTATTTCTACACTGCGGTATTCCTACTAAGTACTTCACTAATAAAACAAGGGTGCAACCTGACCTGCATCCTAATCACCAATGTGCACATCCTCAGGCTATTCTCTGAGATGCTAACCAGGCGGTGACACATCACTAAAATGGACTTATATCCCGGGTGAAAGGCAGATACACAGTGGCGGGCGTAAAGGGTTCTTAATAACCCTAAACCCCTCTCAGCAGCTGTCGCCCAGAGTCATTATTACCGTCCGTTCGCCCGCTGCACAAAGTGAGAGCGTTTTAACAAGTTGTCAGAAAGCAGCTTTTGTGGCGGTAAGTCGTCCCACCGAATTCCCTCCTTTTGCTCCATTTATCGTCCGTGTGCTGGCGGCTCTCCCCCCGCTCCCCGTCTGCAGATGGGATTCACATTTGGCTTCGCTGAGCGTTTTCTTAATGTGATAGTATGATACATTATCTGCAGCCATTTACTCCCTGTCACCACTCCTCAGGCTGAGGGAAGCAAGCGGAGGCGCTCCCATCCAGCCAGGCAGAGGGCGAGTAACTGAGTATATGTACTCATCTACTGTATTTAAATACACAGTTTGAGGTCAGAGATGGCAAAAGTACACACATCCTTTACTCAAGTAGAAGTACAGATACTTGTGTTAAAAAATACTACGTAGAAGTACTGACTAAACTTCTTAAGTCAAAGTAAAGAGGCTTTGAAGTGTCCTTCAGTAAAAAGTACCCATATCTAGCAGCTGCTTTAAAGAGTACCTGACCTCCCTTTATATCAATAGAACAATAATGTCATTGTTAGCTAATGAATGTTTCCATGGTGACCAACGGCAACATGACAACGTTTCCATTGGTCCCTCTTCTTTAGAGAAGACCAGGAAGTGATGGATACACGGATCGTGCTCCAACCAATAGGCACGCAGTGACTCTAAAGAATAATGACCACGCACCAACACACATTCAGACTAAAGGAACCAGCTGTTTGGGAAATGAGAGAAGTAGAAAGTACAGGTATTTGAGTTCAACATGTAAGAAGTAGAAAGTACAGGTATTTGTGTTCAACATGTGAGAAGTAGAAAGTACAGGTATTTGAGTTCAACATGTAAGAAGTAGAAAGTACAGGTATTTGAGTTCAACATGTAAGAAGTAGAAAGTACAGGTATTTGAGTTCAACATGTAAGAAGTAGAAAGTACAGGTATTTGAGTTCAACATGTAAGAAGTAGAAAGTACAGGTATTTGTGTTCAACATGTAAGAAGTAGAAAGTACAGGTATTTGAGTTCAACATGTAAGAAGTAGAAAGTACAGGTATTTGTGTTCAACATGTAAGAAGTAGAAAGTACAGGTATTTGAGTTCAACATGTAAGAAGTAGAAAGTACAGGTATTTGAGTTCAACATGTAAGAAGTAGAAAGTACAGGTATTTGAGTTCAACATGTAAGAAGTAGAAAGTACAGGTATTTGTGTTCAACATGTAAGAAGTAGAAAGTACAGGTATTTGGGTTCAACATGTAAGAAGTAGAAAGTACAGGTATTTGGTTCAACATGTAAGAAGTAGAAAGTACAGGTATTTGAGTTCAACATGTAGAGAAGTAGAAAGTACAGGTATTTGAGTTCAACATGTAAGAAGTAGAAAGTACAGGTATTTGGTTCAACATGTAAGAAGTAGAAAGTACAGGTATTTGAGTTCAACATGTAAGAAGTAGAAAGTACAGGTATTTGAGTTCAACATGTAAGAAGTAGAAAGTACAGGTATTTGGTTCAACATGTAAGAAGTAGAAAGTACAGGTATTTGTGTTCAACATGTAAGAAGTAGAAAGTACAGGTATTTGAGTTCAACATGTAAGAAGTAGAAAGTACAGGTATTTGAGTTCAACATGTAAGAAGTAGAAAGTACAGGTATTTGTGTTCAACATGTAAGAAGTAGAAAGTACAGGTATTTGTGTTCAACATGTAAGAAGTAGAAAGTACAGGTATTTGGGTTCAACATGTAAGAAGTAGAAAGTACAGGTATTTGTGTTCAACATGTAAGAAGTAGAAAGTACAGGTATTTGAGTTCAACATGTAAGAAGTAGAAAGTACAGGTATTTGAGTTCAACATGTAAGAAGTAGAAAGTACAGGTATTTGTGTTCAACATGTAAGAAGTAGAAAGTACAGGTATTTGAGTTCAACATGTAAGAAGTAGAAAGTACAGGTATTTGGGTTCAACATGTAAGAAGTAGAAAGTACAGGTATTTGTGTTCAACATGTAAGAAGTAGAAAGTACAGGTATTTGAGTTCAACATGTAAGAAGTAGAAAGTACAGGTATTTGAGTTCAACATGTAAGAAGTAGAAAGTACAGGTATTTGAGTTCAACATGTGAGAAGTAGAAAGTACAGGTATTTGGGTTCAACATGTGAGAAGTAGAAAGTACAGGTATTTGTGTTCAACATGTAAGAAGTAGAAAGTACAGGTATTTGGGTTCAACATGTAAGAAGTAGAAAGTACAGGTATTTGAGTTCAACATGTAGAGAAGTAGAAAGTACAGGTATTTGAGTTCAACATGTAAGAAGTAGAAAGTACAGGTATTTGAGTTCAACATGTAAGAAGTAGAAAGTACAGGTATTTGGGTTCAACATGTAAGAAGTAGAAAGTACAGGTATTTGAGTTCAACATGTAAGAAGTAGAAAGTACAGGTATTTGAGTTCAACATGTAAGAAGTAGAAAGTACAGGTATTTGAGTTCAACATGTAAGAAGTAGAAAGTACAGGTATTTGGGTTCAACATGTAAGAAGTAGAAAGTACAGGTATTTGAGTTCAACATGTAAGAAGTAGAAAGTACAGGTATTTGGGTTCAACATGTAAGAAGTAGAAAGTACAGGTATTTGGGTTCAACATGTAAGAAGTAGAAAGTACAGGTATTTGAGTTCAACATGTAGAGAAGTAGAAAGTACAGGTATTTGAGTTCAACATGTAAGAAGTAGAAAGTACAGGTATTTGAGTTCAACATGTAAGAAGTAGAAAGTACAGGTATTTGGTTCAACATGTAAGAAGTAGAAAGTACAGGTATTTGTGTTCAACATGTAAGAAGTAGAAAGTACAGGTATTTGGGTTCAACATGTGAGAAGTAGAAAGTACAGGTATTTGAGTTCAACATGTAAGAAGTAGAAAGTACAGGTATTTGAGTTCAACATGTAAGAAGTAGAAAGTACAGGTATTTGTGTTCAACATGTAAGAAGTAGAAAGTACAGGTATTTGGGTTCAACATGTAAGAAGTAGAAAGTACAGGTATTTGAGTTCAACATGTAAGAAGTAGAAAGTACAGGTATTTGGGTTCAACATGTAAGAAGTAGAAAGTACAGGTATTTGAGTTCAACATGTAAGAAGTAGAAAGTACAGGTATTTGAGTTCAACATGTAAGAAGTAGAAAGTACAGGTATTTGAGTTCAACATGTAAGAAGTAGAAAGTACAGGTATTTGTGTTCAACATGTAAGAAGTAGAAAGTACAGGTATTTGAGTTCAACATGTAAGAAGTAGAAAGTACAGGTATTTGAGTTCAACATGTGAGAAGTCAATGTAAAAAGTCCTCAGGAAAATAAGTAGTGTAGTAAAGTACTGATACCAGAAACATGTACTTAAGTACAGTAACGAAGTATTTGTACTACACTACTTCCCACCTCTGTTTGAGGTACTTGTACTTTACTGGGTATTTTCATTTACAACTCAATAAATTATTTGTACTGTTTCAGTTTCTGGTTTTATGTGAAGTGTCTTTGAGCACCAGGAAAAGCTCTATACAAAATGAATGTATTATTATTATACACAGAGTTTAACGTTTTGTGGAGGCAATTTCCTTTCTTCTGATTTTGACACACAACACCTAAGAAAGGCTTTAGAAATGTGATTATTTGGTAAAGATTAAACCATCCAACATTATATGTAAGTAACTACACCATGAGTGGGTTAACAGAAATCTTGCTAAGAAGTTTTGTTTAAAATTATTTCACAGCTTCTTAAATGTGAAGAATTTCCTGCTTTAAAATATTTTGAAATATTTCTTGAGTTTTCTCTGCAATCAAATCTTACTGCTAAAATGTTAGGTACATTTTCCTAATCATATACTTGTACTTAAGTGCCATTCTTGATGCAGTATTTTTACAGTGTGGTATTAGTACTTTTACTGAGAGAAGTAGAACCCGAATACTTTTCCCACCGCTGTGTCCCGGTGAGTTACGGCTTTTCAATCCGACACTGTTCTCAGCGGTGATCATTCAAAAATACAAACTGTCTCTCTGTGGGAGCCTGTTGGTGGTGGCTGTAAATCGCCTCTGTCGAAGGTGTGTGTGTGTGTGTGTGTGTGTGTGTGTGTGTGTGTGTGTGTGTGTGTGTGTGTGTGTGTGTGTGTGTGTGTGTGTGTGTGTGTGTGTGTGTGTGTGTGTGTGTGTGTGTGTGTGTGTGTGTGTGTGTGTGTGTGTGTGTGTGTGTGTGTGTGTGTGTGTGTGTGTGTGTGTGTGTGTGTGTGTGTGTGTGTGTGTGTGTGTGTGTGTGTGTGTGTGTGTGTGTGTGTGTGTGTGTGTGTGTGTGTGTGTGTGTGTGTTTAAAGGGAACAGAAGGTGAGAAATTTGGGGGTCAGCCGAGGTCTTTCAGGTAATTGTGCTTCTTAAACTTTTGACCCTCTAAGCTCTACTTAGTGTGCTGCTTGCTCCCCTTATTTCCCCCGAGAGTTTTCACTCTGCATACCAGGACAGAGTGTGTGTGTGTGTGTGTGTTTGTATATGTGTGGTATAAATGAGTATCTGAACACATGCTGTCAGCTCATGTTATTCTTTTTCACCTACTTGGGCTTCACACTTCCCACGCGGTTTGGCTGCCTTTCCTTTTTTAAATGAGACTCAAATATTTATATATATATCTGATGCTATTTGAAACCTCCCCCATTCTGTCTTTAAGGAATGCATAGTCCGTACTTTGGTACTATACAATGGGATGTGTTTGCACTGGTGGAAAGTAACCAACATGTACTACTGTGGTACCATTTTGAAATACTTGTAATTGATTTGAGTATTTCGATGTTCTGCTACTTCACACTCCAATACAATTTGGGAGGAAATCCTGTACTTTAAAAACAAATCGCATTATTTTCACGTGAACAGCTGAATGTCGCCATGGCGATACATAAAGGGTCTTATTCCTCAATATAATACATCTAATCTAATCCAATACAATTATAAACCTTAACGAAATGTTGTATACAATAATGCTTCATTAATTATAATCGATAGATATAATATGTATTATTATTCAAGAAAATGGCCAGTTTGCAAAACGAGTAGTAGTAGTTTTGGTAATTGAAATATATTTAATGCTTACACTTCTGTATATTTACTTAAGTTACCGACTTGTACTTGTATAAGTATTTCTACGCTGTATGTCTGTGTATTTCTTTATCTCCTTCCACACCTCGATGAGAGGGTTAAACCTTCGCCATTAGTGTCAGTTTGGGATTTAACGCTGCTTATTGTGCTGAATGGACTGTATTTATATATCGCTTATATAAGCTGTTTTACATTCTCACCGTCGGCCACGCCGTCAGGAGAAATGTGTGTATCTCTGCCAGCGATAAAGTTATTTTTTAAAACGATCAAAACCAATCTTGAAATGCGGAAAGCAAAGCAAAGCAGCTGTCGTCATATACCTCAATGCTCTGGCAGCAGTTGTGTGAGGACGTTATCGCTCGTGTGACGCCCCTCGTTAATATCTTTCCATTCATTAACGTTTACAGATGAGGTCGTTTCACTTTGCTTATTGTTGTTTTCATCCAAACAGGCACCTGATTCTTCACAGATGATCCAAAGATGATATCCTGTATATTTTCTAAACGTGAGTGATGAGTGCAAGGCTTTCGTTTCCCCTCGGATTTATGTGACGTGTTCGAGAAAAATGACTTCAACGCTGAGTGAAGCTGAACAGGTTGTTTCCTTATGATACAATATTCAACATATAATCTAACTAAGGAGAGGACTCTTTAAAGTAGAGACACTACATACTGATATACACCTGAACATCAGCAGGAGAGGACTCTTTAAAGTAGAGACACTACATACTGATATACACCTGAACATCAGCAGGAGAGGACTCTTTAAAGTAGAGACACTACATACTGATATACACCTGAACATCAGCAGGAGAGGACTCTTTAAAGTAGAGACACTACATACTGATATACACCTGAACATCAGCAGGAGAGGACTCTTTAAAGTAGAGACACTACATACTGATATACACCTGAACATCAGCAGGAGAGGACTCTTTAAAGTAGAGACACTACATACTGATATACACCTGAACATCAGCAGGAGAGGACTCTTTAAAGTAGAGACACTACATACTGATATACACCTGAACATCAGCAGGAGAGGACTCTTTAAAGTAGAGACACTACATACTGATATACACCTGAACATCAGCAGGAGAGGACTCTTTAAAGTAGAGACACTACATACTGATATACACCTGAACATCAGCAGGAGAGGACTCTTTAAAGTAGAGACACTACATACTGATATACACCTGAACATCAGCAGGAGAGGACTCTTTAAAGTAGAGACACTACATACTGATATACACCTGAACATCAGCAGGAGAGGACTCTTTAAAGTAGAGACACTACATACTGATATACACCTGAACATCAGCAGGAGAGGACTCTTTAAAGTAGAGACACTACATACTGATATACACCTGAACATCAGCAGGAGAGGACTCTTTAAAGTAGAGACACTACATACTGATATACACCTGAACATCAGCAGGAGAGGACTCTTTAAAGTAGAGACACTACATACTGATATACACCTGAACATCAGCAGGAGAGGACTCTTTAAAGTAGAGACACTACATACTGATATACACCTGGACATCAGCAGGAGAGGACTCTTTAAAGTAGAGACACTACATACTGATATACACCTGAACATCAGCAGGAGAGGACTCTTTAAAGTAGAGACACTACATACTGATATACACCTGAACATCAGCAGGAGAGGACTCTTTAAAGTAGAGACACTACATACTGATATACACCTGAACATCAGCAGGAGAGGACTCTTTAAAGTAGAGACACTACATACTGATATACACCTGAACATCAGCAGGAGAGGACTCTTTAAAGTAGAGACACTACATACTGATATACACCTGAACATCAGCAGGAGAGGACTCTTTAAAGTAGAGACACTACATACTGATATACACCTGAACATCAGCAGGAGAGGACTCTTTAAAGTAGAGACACTACATACTGATATACACCTGAACATCAGCAGGAGAGGACTCTTTAAAGTAGAGACACTACATACTGATATACACCTGAACATCAGCAGGAGAGGACTCTTTAAAGTAGAGACACTACATACTGATATACACCTGAACATCAGCAGGAGAGGACTCTTTAAAGTAGAGACACTACATACTGATATACACCTGAACATCAGCAGGAGAGGACTCTTTAAAGTAGAGACACTACATACTGATATACACCTGAACATCAGCAGGAGAGGACTCTTTAAAGTAGAGACACTACATACTGATATACACCTGAACATCAGCAGGAGAGGACTCTTTAAAGTAGAGACACTACATACTGATATACACCTGAACATCAGCAGGAGAGGACTCTTTAAAGTAGAGACACTACATACTGATATACACCTGAACATCAGCAGGAGAGGACTCTTTAAAGTAGAGACACTACATACTGATATACACCTGAACATCAGCAGGAGAGGACTCTTTAAAGTAGAGACACTACATACTGATATACACCTGAACATCAGCAGGAGAGGACTCTTTAAAGTAGAGACACTACATACTGATATACACCTGAACATCATCAGGAGAGGACTCTTTAAAGTAGAGACACTACATACTGATATACACCTGAACATCAGCAGGAGAGGACTCTTTAAAGTAGAGACACTAGAAACTGTAACTGAGTAATGTTCAAATGTATCATACCTCTTCAAACTGTAAATAAAAACATATCATGAGAATCTGGTTTAGTGCAACACATAAAAAACACATGTATACAAATACTCGTTTCCCCCCTCGTGAGGCCCACACTTTTTTCCTCCGCTTCAAAGGCAAATACAGAAAACAACAAATCAGATGCAACATGTAACTATAGCCTAACCCAAGTGGGAGAGGGTTAGCAGTTAAAAAGCAAGCGTGCAAAGGGACGTGTTTAGTATTCTTCTAACCTTGTGTACTTTAGCTAAAGTAAGGTTTGAGAGCGGGGAGTTTCTGTTGTATGTTAACACTTTAGTATTGCCACTTGAATGTGCTTTAGGTGTAAACCCTGAGTCCCTCCCCCCCCCATGTGTGCCGGTAGGAGAGAGCGCGTGAAGAGGAGGGCCAGTTGTTTTTAAATAAACTAAATCTGCTAACAGTTTTATAACCCTGACCTCGTAAAACCGGCTCCAGCTTTTGCTCAGCCCTCTGCTGATGGGCCGAGCAGAGCTGGAATTCCCATTTGCCGCCGAGGAGCGTGTCGTGGGTCAGCTATGTGTGCGTGTGTGTGACTGTGTGTGTGTGTGTGTGTGTGTGTGTGTGTGGGAAACAGAGAGACAGAGAAAGGGCGTATGGAGATATATGATTGCTGTGTCACGATCCACATGTGACAAAGCGTCCTCACAGGCAGAGCATCCAGGCTGATCCCTCTCTATGGAGAGAGAGAGAGAGAGAGAGAGGCAGAGAGAGAGAGAGACAGAGGGAGAGAGACAGAGGGAGGAGAGAATAGCACTCAGACAAGCTGTGTGTGTGTGTGGATGTGTGTGTGTGTGTGTGTGTGTGTGTGTGTGTGTGAGGTAGACACAGGAGAGGAGCTGGCTGGGAAACAATAGTTTGAAGAAGATCGAGCGTTGCGTGCAGGATCTTTCTGGATACATCTGCTGCCTCTCTGCTGCCGGGAGGACGGAGGTAAGACACATCAGCACACATGTTCTAACACCCTGTGTACTCCAGGACCATCCATGCAACATCGTTTCTTAAGTATGGCATTGTTGGAGGCGCCTTAGACTCAATCGGTGCTTGGCCGAAACAACACAGTGTCTCCTGTTCATATGACGGATACATCCTTCAAGTCTTTACCTCTGAATGCTGAATGTAGTCTGTCCTGGAGGTTGTTTCATACGACGATAGGCAAGGCAAGTTTATTTATATAGCACTTTTCAACGCAAGGCAATTCAAAGTGCTTTACAAAACAAAGAAAGACATTAAGAATTAAAAAAGAAAAGCTAATAAAATAAACATTAAGGAAAAATAATAGAGGAATTCTGTGCACGAGGGTGGGTGCATGCTTGATTTACATTAGCTGAAACCTGGCCAGACCGTGAGCTAGACGTCTCCCCCGCTGCTCATCCCTTAGCTCAGGTGCACATTCCTCTCGGAGCGCAGGTCGTTTCTGCGCCGCTCGCTCCAGGGACTGCGTGCGGTGGCGATTAGAAGGCCGTGTGACACCATGTGTAATAGGAGGAAACATGTTTGTGTTGGCGAGGCTGGATTTGCTAATCAGGCACTGACAAGAGAAGCTGGGAGGAGGATCGTGAGGTTTCAGAACGGCTGGTGGACGGATGTGTGGTTTTTTAAACGTATTCTCTATTAGTTATAATCTCACATTCCCCTTCACATCGAGTCGTACTTCCATGTCTTTAACAGCATGTAGAACAGGGGGGCAAACTCAACTTCATCACGGGCCACATCAGCATTATGGTTGCACTCAAAGGGCCGGTTGTAACTTTAAGACTATATCAAAATACAGATATAGATATTTAATATATATAATTTATATTACATTATTGCCTCTGCATTGGATTATTATCGGATAGGGTAATGACTTCATAATTAACTACGTCTGAAAGCAGAAGTCTAGGGCAAATAAATGCAAGTCTCTTCAGTAAGAATGTCACAAAATGATTTAAAAATAAAAGCAAAAATTAAAGTGACATTTTGAACAAAAAGTCAATTCTGAGAAAAAATTCAAATTTCAGATGCATTGTGGGACATGTAGTTTACGGGCAACGTGCTTCTGTAAATCGTCATGTAACCGTATAACAAACATATTATATTCTTTGCAAGCTCTTGTGGGGCCGCAGGAAATGAAGTCGCGGGCCGGATTTGGCCCCCGGGCCTTGAGTTTGACACCCCTGATTCAGAAGGTCTCAAATCCCCCAAAAATCAACGTGAGAATATAAAACAAAACGTGTAGAGATCAAATCAATAATAACACTGAGAACGCAGGTATAACAACAAGGAAATAAAAGATGGGTTATGCAGCATATAAGGCCATCCTACATGTTACAATAAAACAGTCCACTTTACTTAGGGGAAATATCCATATCGCTAATTTGAAAGAAGCCGTATTATATTATGTTGGGGTATATCCCAGTTTCGACGTATGGGCTGTACAGGTGCGTGCTGAACGTGTTTGATTGATGTGGCTTGGCTCGGCTGAAGAGACGATGACAGAAATAGTAGACTCTGTGGGAGGTGGGAGGAGGCGCGTGAGAAGCAGACCGGGAAGACGAAGGTGTTTAAATGAAGAACGAGGTGATTACCAAAGACTGGGGGATAATGAGAGAGGAGAAAAACAGATGAGGAAGAGTTCGTGAAGCGTCTCACACCAACGAGTAACGGGTTACATGGACCGGGTTATCAGGGGAGCCGTGTTCTCTTGCAGCCGCGTGAAGAGCAGGCGTAATCGGACCACGTCCATCAGCTAAGGTACTGTAATTAAGGACGATTTTGAGTATTTATATTTTTTGCTACTGAGTACTTCTACCCCACTTCAGTTCAGAGGTACATGGTGTACTTCTACTCCACTACATGTATTTAGTACCTTTAGTTACTTCACAGATGTGGATGAATGATGTGAAATCTAACCAAGTGTTGAATCAGACTTTAGTTCCACCTGGAGTGAAATCCACCAGCTACCCTGCAGTCTACAAAGTACTTCAGACTAGCTGCACCTCCACCAGCTACCCTGCAGTCTACAAAGTACTTCAGACTAGCTGCACCTCCACCAGCTACCCTGCAGTCTACAAAGTACTTCAGACTAGCTGCACCTCCACCAGCTACCCTGCAGTCGACAAAGTACTTCAGACTAGCTGCACCTTCACCAGCTACCCTGCAGTCTACAAAGTACTTCAGACTAGCTGCACCTTCACCAGCTACCCTGCAGTCTGCAAAGTACTTCAGACTAGCTGCACCTCCACCAGCTACCCTGCAGTCTACAAAGTACTTCAGACTAGCTGCACCCTCACCAGCTACCCTGCAGTCTACAAAGTACTTCAGACTAGCTGCACCTTCACCAGCTACCCTGCAGTCTACAAAGTACTTCAGACTAGCTGCACCTCCACCAGCTACCCTGCAGTCTACAAAGTACTTCAGACTAGCTGCACCTCCACCAGCTACCCTGCAGTCTACAAAGTACTTCAGACTAGCTGCACCTCCACCAGCTACCCTGCAGTCTACAAAGTACTTCAGACTAGCTGCACCTCCACCAGCTACCCTGCAGTCTACAAAGTCCTTCAGACTAGCTGCAGCTTCACCAGCTACCCTGCAGTCTACAAAGTACTTCAGACTAGCTGCACCTCCACCAGCTACCCTGCAGTCTACAAAGTACTTCAGACTAGCTGCACCTTCACCAGCTACCCTGCAGTCTACAAAGTACTTCAGACTAGCTGCACCTCCACCAGCTACCCTGCAGTCTACAAAGTACTTCAGACTAGCTGCACCTCCACCAGCTACCCTGCAGTCTACAAAGTACTTCAGACTAGCTGCATCTCCACCAGCTACCCTGCAGTCTACAAAGTACTTCAGACTAGCTGCACCTCCACCAGCTACCCTGCAGTCTACAAAGTACTTCAGACTAGCTGCACCTTCACCAGCTACCCTGCAGTCTACAAAGTACTTCAGACTAGCTGCACCTCCACCAGCTACCCTGCAGTCTACAAAGTACTTCAGACTAGCTGCACCTTCACCAGCTTTTCCTACACTCTGGTACTTCTACTTTTACTCAAGTACAGGATCTGAGTACTTCTACTTTTACTCCAGTACAAGACCTGAGTACTTCTACTTTGACTCAAGTACATCTGAGTACTTCTACTTTGACTCAAGTACATCTGAGTACTTCTACTTTTACTCAAGTACATCTGAGTACTTCTACTTTTACTCAAGTACAAGATCAGAGTACTTCTACTTTTACTCAAGTCCAAGATCTGAGTACTTCTACTTTGACTCAAGTACAATACCTGAGTACTTCTACTTTGACTCAAGTACAAGATCTGAGTACTTCTACTTTGACTCAAGTACAAGATCTGAGTACTTCTACTTTTACTCAAGTACAAGATCTGAGTACTTCTACTTTTACTCAAGTACAAGATCTGAGTACTTCTACTTTTACTCAAGTACAAGATCTGAGTACTTCTACTTTTACTCAAGTCCAAGATCTGAGTACTTCTACTTTTACTCAAGTACAAGATCTGAGTACTTCTACTTTTACTCAAGTACATCTGAGTACTTCTACTTTTACTCAAGTACAAGATCTGAGTACTTCTACTTTTACTCAAGTACAAGATCTGAGTACTTCTACTTTTACTCAAGTACAAGATCTGAGTACTTCTACTTTTACTCAAGTACAATATCTGAGTACTTCTACTTTTACTCAAGTCAAGATCTGAGTACTTCTACTTTTACTCAAGTACAAGATCTGAGTACTTCTACTTTTACTCAAGTACAAGATCTGAGTACTTCTACTTTTACTCAAGTACATCTGAGTACTTCTACTTTTACTCAAGTACAAGATCTGAGTACTTCTACTCAAGTACAAGATCTGAGTATTTCTACTTTGACTCAAGAACAAGATCTGAGTACTTCTACTTTTACTCAAGTACAAGATCTGAGTACTTCTACTTTTACTCAAGTACATCTGAGTACTTCTACTTTTACTCAAGTACAAGATCTGAGTACTTCTACTTTTACTCAAGTCCAAGATCTGAGTACTTCTACTTTTACTCAAGTACAAGATCTGAGTACTTCTACTTTTACTCAAGTACATCTGAGTACTTCTACTTTTACTCAAGTCCAAGATCTGAGTACTTCTACTTTTACTCAAGTACAAGATCTGAGTACTTCTACTTTTACTCAAGTCCAAGATCTGAGTACTTCTACTTTTACTCAAGTACATCTGAGTACTTCTACTTTTACTCAAGTACAAGATCTGAGTACTTCTACTCAAGTACAAGATCTGAGTATTTCTACTTTGACTCAAGAACAAGATCTGAGTACTTCTACTTTTACTCAAGTACAAGATCTGAGTACTTCTACTTTTACTCAAGTACAAGATCTGAGTACTTCTACTTTTACTCAAGTACAATACCTGAGTACTTCTACTTTTACTCAAGTACATCTGAGTACTTTGTACTTATACTTAAGTATCTTTTGATGAAGGACTGTTTCTGTTTTTAATTCATATATGAAACTAAATCTCTCTCCTGCAGGTCTGGCCTCAAATCTAAACAAAAACATCTCATTGATATTTGCTTCTCTTTCATTCCTTTGCTTTGCGTTTGATGCTGAGGTCATCCAAAGGTCACATCATCAGGGTACTTATTGTATATATATATATATGGTGTCACTTAGATTAGGTTACTCATGACATTCACTAAGTCATGCAACAGATTATGTTTTTAAAGCCCAACCCTGGACACGAGCATCAGCCGAGGAAGAGAAACGGCGTGAGAAACCGAGAGCGAAGGAGGTGTTTGGATGAAGAACGAGGTGACGACAAAGGGGATAAGGAGAGAGGGAAAGCAGACGAGGAAGAGACAGGGAAGGACGCCACGAATAGGAGAAACAGAAAGAAACTGAGATGTGTGAGAGGAAGGAGGCTGGAGGAGGTGGGAGTGACAGAGTCTGACACCAGAGGGGAGAGGAGAGAGGAGAGAGGAGAGAGGAGAGAGGAGAGAGGAGAGAGGAGAGAGGAGAGAGGAGAGAGGACGACATGGAGACGGTGTGATACGAAACTAAAAACTCCAGATGAGAAAGCGTTTGTGCGACGTCTCAAAACAACAGGAGCAACGAGTCATCGGGAAATATGAGAAGTATGTACTCTCAACTACTTCAAAACAGAGATTACTATATCTCTGGAAGATAGAAGTAGAAGTACTCAGGTCTTGTACTTGAGTAAAAGTAGAAGTACTCAGGTCTTGTACTTGAGTAAAGATAGAAGTACTCAGATCTTGTACTTGAGTAAAAGTAGAAGTACTCAGGTCTTGTACTTGAGTAAAGATAGAAGTACTCAGGTCTTGTACTTGAGTAAAAGTAGAAGTACTCAGATCTTGTACTTGAGTAAAAGTAGAAGTACTCAGGTCTTGTACTTGAGTAAAAGTAGAAGTACTCAGATCTTGTACTTGAGTAAAAGTAGAAGTACTCAGTACTTGTTCTTGAGTAAAAGTATAAGTACTCAGATCTTGTAGTGAAAGTAGAAGTACTCACATCTTGTTCTTGAGTAAAAGTAGAAGTACTCAGATCTTGTAGTAAAAGTAGAAGTACTCAGATATTGTACTTGAGTAAAAGTAGAAGTACTCAGATCTTGTTCTTGAGTAAAAGTAGAAGTACTCA
This sequence comes from Champsocephalus gunnari, assembly GCA_036324595.1. Lineage (NCBI taxonomy): Eukaryota > Metazoa > Chordata > Actinopteri > Perciformes > Channichthyidae > Champsocephalus > Champsocephalus gunnari. The sequence continues at coordinate 4,582,097 of CM070434.1, read as the reverse complement.
GATCTTGTACTTGAGTAAAAGTAGAAGTACTCAGGTCTTGTACTTGAGTAAAGATAGAAGTACTCGGGTCTTGTACTTGAGTAAAAGTAGAAGTACTCAGGTCTTGTACTTGAGTAAAAGTAGAAGTACTCAGATATTGTACTTGAGTACAAAGTAGAAGTACTCAGGTCTTGTACTTGAGTAAAAGTAGAAGTACTCAGATATTGTACTTGAGTAAAAGTAGAAGTACTCAGATCTTGTACTTGAGTAAAAGTAGAAGTACTCAGATATTGTACTTGAGTACAAGTAGAAGTACTCAGGTCTTGTACTTGAGTAAAAGTAGAAGTACTCAGATATTGTACTTGAGTAAAAGTAGAAGTACTCAGATCTTGTACTTGAGTAAAAGTAGAAGTACTCTGATCTTGTACTTGAGTAAAAGTAGAAGTACTCAGATATTGTACTTGAGTAAAAGTAGAAGTACTCAGATCTCGTACTTGAGTAAAAGTAGAAGTACTCAGAATATAGTTAACCTGCGTAAGATTTGCAAAGCCAGTCTCACTCCCTTTGGTCAAGGAACGGCTCTAGTCAGTGTCCTTCAGCGTCTCAAATGGACGCCGAAGGACACTGACTAGAGCCGTTCCTTGTGTTGCTAACTTGTGCCTCATCTGCCGGTTTATTCAGAGTTGTATTTCTTTGATGTCCCGCTGCAAACCATCTCTCAGCAGTGAATTCCTGCGGCGTGAGACTTTGTGCTTCGAAGCCTCAACGCCGTCCAAGTAGAGCCACTCACAAAGAGCCCTGTGTGCGTTCGCATGTGTGAGAATATGAAACACGAGAGAGCAGACGAGCATCGCTGTCTCTCCACACCTGGGCCATGTGACACGTTTCACACACACCTCCTACTCCTCTTCCTCACATTCCTCTTCCTCCTCCTCCTACTCCTCTTCCTCACATTCCTCTTCCTCCTCCTCCTACTCCTCTTCCTCACCTTACAGATGTGGATGAAGGATGTGAAATCTAACCAAGTGTTGAATCAGACTTTAGTTCCACCTGGAGTGAATCCACCAGCTACCCTGCAGTCTACAAAGTACTTCAGACTAGCTGCACCTCCACCAGCTACCCTGCAGTCTACAAAGTACTTCAGACTAGCTGCACCTTCACCAGCTACCCTGCAGTCTACAAAGTACTTCAGACTAGCTGCACCTCCACCAGCTACCCTGCAGTCTACAAAGTACTTCAGACTAGCTGCACCTCCACCAGCTACCCTGCAGTCTACAAAGTACTTCAGACTAGCTGCTCCTTCACCAGCTACCCTGCAGTCTACAAAGTACTTCAGACTAGCTGCACCTTCATCAGCTACCCTGCAGTCTACAAAGCCATTCAGACTAGCTGCACCTTCACCAGCTACCCTGCAGTCTACAAAGTACTTCAGACTAGCTGCACCTTCATCAGCTACCCTGCAGTCTACAAAGCCATTCAGACTAGCTGCACCTCCACCAGCTACCCTGCAGCCTACAAAGTACTTCAGACTAGCTGCACCTTCACCAGCTACCCTGCAGTCTACAAAGTACTTCAGACTAGCTGCACCTTCATCAGCTACCCTGCAGTCTACAAAGCCATTCAGACTAGCTGCACCTTCACCAGCTACCCTGCAGTCTACAAAGTACTTCAGACTAGCTGCACCTTCATCAGCTACCCTGCAGTCTACAAAGCCATTCAGACTAGCTGCACCTCCACCAGCTACCCTGCAGTCTACAAAGTACTTCAGACTAGCTGCACCTCCACCAGCTACCCTGCAGTCTACAAAGTACTTCAGACTAGCTGCACCTTCATCAGCTACCCTGCAGTCTACAAAGCCATTCAGACTAGCTGCACCTTCACCAGCTACCCTGCAGTCTACAAAGTACTTCAGACTAGCTGCACCTCCACCAGCTACCCTGCAGTCTACAAAGTACTTCAGACTAGCTGCACCTCCACCAGCTACCCTGCAGTCTACAAAGTACTTCAGACTAGCTGCACCTCCACCAGCTACCCTGCAGTCTACAAAGTACTTCAGACTAGCTGCACCTTCACCAGCTACCCTGCAGTCTACAAAGTACTTCAGACTAGCTGCACCTTCACCAGCTACCCTGCAGTCTACAAAGTACTTCAGACTAGCTGCACCTTCACCAGCTACCCTGCAGTCTACAAAGTACTTCAGACTAGCTGCACCTTCACCAGCTACCCTGCAGTCTACAAAGTACTTCAGACTAGCTGCACCTCCACCAGCTACCCTGCAGTCTACAAAGTACTTCAGACTAGCTGCACCTTCACCAGCTACCCTGCAGTCTACAAAGTACTTCAGACTAGCTGCACCTTCACCAGCTACCCTGCAGTCTACAAAGTACTTCAGACTAGCTCCACCTTCACCAGCTTTGAGAACACTTTCATGATCAATCATTATAAAACACATCATATATATTAT
>CM070434.1:4572154-4574654 GCA_036324595.1 Champsocephalus gunnari | reverse complement strand
CTGAGGAGGAGACATATACCACGTGATGACACGTTAGGCTCGTGTTGTGTTCAAGGACCCTGACCTTGGCCAGGAAAAACAGGCACTCGCTTGTTTAATTTGTTTGCGGTCTAGATTTCTTTAAATGTTTTCTTTTTTGCGTGTGTTTATAAATTACCTCGAGGGCCACACCAAATGGTCTCGCGGGCCGTATACGGCCCGGGGGCCGGAGGTTCCCCACCCCTGTTTTAGTGTCTTAAAAGTAGACTTAGGTCTGAAGGGTTAACGTTACATTTTAGGATAATTTGTAGTCATGTTATGTATACATACTAACATATAAGGGTATACTTAGTGAGGTTACTCCATGTTTACCAGCTATAACATTAACGTTACATCACTCTTTTTCACTTCTTACTCAGTCAGCCAGAGCGCAGATATCACCATTAGATTAACAAACCTGAAACATCATCCATTTCTTCACTGCTGGTGATGACATTGTTGTCAGCTGCTGATACTGCTGATGATGCAGCTTGTGGCGCCGGCTGCTTCGATGACAATAACTTTCTAATATCCATAACTGTAGAGGCTATTAGCTTAAAACTCGTCAGGCACTAGGAAGGATCACTTCTTCTTCAGGGCAGGCTAATGTCCCACAGTGGCTGCCTCTCTGGTGGACTCCGGTACTGCACATTACTCCCGAGATGTTTATATCCGGGGCTTTTCAGAAAACATCGGGGCTTGAGCCAAAGTAGCCACCCACTAGCGCCGCCTCTGGCCCACAGTATTGAGTATGTGAGTCGCTTTGGAGAAAAGCGTCTAACAAGTGACATGTGATGTAGTAGTAGCACGTGACAGGTGACGTTCTGTAACCCGTCTCTGTGTAACAACTGCGTTCTCAGCTGCTGTTTGATAAAAGCCAGGATCCCTCTGAAGATCTGCTAATGTGTGTGTGTGTGTGTGTGTGTGTGTGTGTGTGTGTGTGTGTGTGTGTGTGTGTGTGTGTGTGTGTGTGTGTGTGTGTGTACGTACGTGCGTGCGTGTGTGTGTGTGTGTGTGTGTGTGTGTCTGTGTGTGTGTGGACCCATAAGTGAGGTGGGCAGGGGATATTTATAGGCTACGTGCCCCCCACTGCTCAGAAGACTACGTGGCGACGTGGACTGAGAAACTCTGTCCTACACAACATATGCAAGCGTATTTAAGCGTCTTTGAGTTCATGAAAAGCAGAGATGGCAAAAGTACGCATAGTTTACTCAAGTAGAAGTACAGATAGGCTACTCGTGTTAAAAAATACTCTGGTAAGAGTAGAAGCAGGGATGTGCACAGGTACGGGCTAATGTTGCCCTGGCAACAGCCCTTTTCGGCTGACCTGCCCCTCTGGGGAGAGAAAGAGTTTTTTCTGTTGGGGCCGGATCAACATGATAAGCCCACAGTTAGTATTGTAGCGTCACACTGCGATAAAACACACCTTGTCAGGGCTGTCATCTGCCCCCAGTCACGTGACTTTGTTTACAATCAGACAGCTGGAAGCAAAGGACAGCCCTCCGGCCTCATATGGCTCTGGTGATCACACCAAATGCCTGCCTGGCTTTGGTGGCAAATCCCCGAGTCAATCTGTCCCCGGAAATGTCCCCGTTTTTAAAAATGCTTAAATTGATTTTGAGTTGTCTCCTGGCGGTTAGAGTAGAGGACAAACCAGGGGACTTTACTTCCTCTTGACACCGTCGGTTATTTACTAAAAAACAAACCCTAATATACTTGTTATTGTGCTTCTGTCTTTCTGAGTCTTCTCATCTGTAAACTCTCTCAACGGCGCCGCTCGCTCTCTTCTCTTGATCGCCCTCTCACGGTGAGCAGTTCAATGTCGCGCTTCAGTGTAGGATTTCTGCCATGTCTCTACCACTTTAGTTTGACCATCTCCGTTACTAAGTAATGGAATACTACATAAATAAGTAATATCTTACCGTTACTGCGCTCATAAAGAACGATAAGAATAAGAATAATGTGCATCAACTGGTTTATTTAATTAGTGAGTTTAAGGTAATTAGTTAGAGGCCCTATTTGATCAGTATGTCTGCTCAGCAGTTACAATGGTCAACATTACATTAAAACAGAATTGTCCCCAGAATGTTTCCACATTTTTTCTTCAATAGTTAGTAACATTAGATATTTTAATGAGATATGCAAAACAAACATTTCCCCTGGTTTTCATTTAGAAAAAAATTCAAAAGGTCTTTTTCTAGTTTAGAGCAATAGCCCCTCCTGTCTGTGCACGTCCCTGAGTAGAAGTCCTGACTAAACTCTTTACTCAAGTCAAAGTAAAGAGGCTTTGAAGTGTACTTCAGTAAAAAGTACCCATAGCTAGCAGCTGCTTTAAAGAGTACCTGACCTCCCTTTATATTAATAGAACAATAATGTCATTGTTAGCTAATGAATGTTTCCATGGTGACCAACGGCAACATGACAACGTTTCCATTGGTCCCTCTTCTTTAGAGAAGACCAGGAAGTGATGGATACACGGATC
>CM070434.1:4487154-4567154 GCA_036324595.1 Champsocephalus gunnari | reverse complement strand
CGGACGGATGGAAGCGTCGATAAGAGCCGCAGCACATCAAGCCTAAAGTATCACCTGAATGCAAAGCATGTAGCAGCTAGCGTGTAGCAGCTAGCGTGTAGCAGCTAGCGTGTAGCAGCTAGCGTGTAGCAGCTAGCGTGGACGTTAGCCCGACTCCGAGTGCAAGGAACCACACCCTGACCCAACCCACACTCAACCAGAGGACTGGTTTCAGGGCCAGGATCAGTCAGTCCACGTCTGAGAGAGTAACCAGCTCCCTGGCTCACTGGACTGCACTCGACTGTCGACCACCTGGAGTAACATCCATGTGAAACTGCTTCTCTCTGTTCTCAGGTCAAATATGTATATTTGATTAAAAATGCGATTAATTTCGATTAATTAATTACAAAGCCTCTAATTAATTAGATTAATTTTTTTAATCGAGTCCCGGCTCTAGTTTTAAGACAGTTGGAAAGAAACCTTGGAAACATCTTGGTTGCTTAGCTTTTACTCTAGCAAGTGTCTGTAAGTAAAATGTAGCGTTTAAGTGGACAATTTTTGTCTTTCGGCTAAAAATGCTGTTTTGCCTCCTTGGTCAGAAGAGAAGGACCTCGGTAAGTCTGCTACTGTATGTGTGTTGCGCAAAGAGCAGATAAAAGCGATAACCAGAAGACGTTTCGCAGCGCCCTCTTTGAATCTTCCCTCCGTTGGTAAGAGGTCTTGTTTTTCACAGCAGCAAGTGCTCAACCAGGATTCTCTCCCCGATAATAATGAACAGTGATATAACTACTAAGTTGTGATTGCTATGTTATGCTTCAGAGTCCTCTCTCCCGACAGAACATATCTCTTTCACTTTTAATACCTTTCACTTGTTCGAGACCGAAACTCAGAAGTATCTGAAGATGATTAAACAGAGATACAATGGCTTTGCTTTCCAACAAACCAACCCTCACCTCGTCAAATGGAAAATGTGACTTCCTGTCTGGGAGAAGCCCTGGCCTTGCAGCCGTTAGTCTCCAGCAGTCTTCAGAACTTAATCTGAGCAGTGAGGACACGGTGCTTTGGGATCCAACACTCCTCCCCCAACACGATCGCTGCACATCACATCTTTGAGCGGTTTCGGTACCGAAACCGTATCTGTTTTGAAGATCGAGGTGGAGCACTTTAAAGTGAGAGACGATGGGGATTTGGTTCTGTATTCAAATCAGTAATACATCCTCGGTTTTACGTCCAAAACAACGGATCCAGGAAAGAAGCGGACCGTAGCGGTTTTGGGTTCACCGAGCATCATTATACTTGGATGAGGTTCGGGGAGAACCAGCTGCTGTTGGTGGAAAGCCAGGGCTCCATCAAGGACCCTTGCTCTGACCCCACACGGCTGCAGGTTAACGCAGCAGTGAATAAAGTGTGGAGGAACAACAACTTGAAGTAGTAATACCAAAGTGTAGAAATACTCCACGAAACATCACGCTCTCAGAATGTCAGAGTTAAACTCGGTACTTTACTTGAATCCATTTATTACAGTTCTTGTTGCCGTAGCAACTTTAGTTACGGTTAGGGTTAGGGTTGGTCCTATTGTGTTCTTAAATGTGAATTATTTGTTTGATGTTGAATGTATTTTGATGTTATCTTAACTCATAACGTTACCGTATACATGTAATGTGAATGTGTTGATTATATTGGATATTATTCTAAACAACTTCAAATAATAGAACAAAGTAACTTGGTAAAAACTACTATATTTTCCTCTGCAATTTGAAGGAGTGGAAGTCTACAGTGGCATACATGGGAAAAACTCAAGTTCAGAACAAAGTACGTCAAAATACTACATATTTAGTAACAGCCATGCATCAACTCCATCACTCACACACACACGCACGCACACACACACACACACACACACACACACACACACACACACACACACACACACACACACACACACACACACTATCCTGTGCGCCAGCAGCCACTCCTAGCTGTGTATTGATATCAGCCGCTCTGTTAAACAGACAGTAATCATGACGTGGTGTTTCTGTTCGCGCAGCATTGCAGTTTCATCACGGCTGCATAGCAGACGGATCGCAATCGATATCAAATCTGTCCGCTGCACGTAGAGAGCTCAAGGTGGTGGGAATGTCTGGCGAGCGCCGCTAGTGTTAATCAGAGCTGGCCTCACGACAAAATGCTTTTATGGTAGAATGCCGTTTATTTGGCTTGTCGGGGTATCCGCGAGGCGGATCACTCGGGTCGTTATCTCTGTTTGCTCCACCAGTTGGAACCTGTTGTCTTTTGAACAAAAACACATGTTGGAGTGGGGGACTCGTGATTTACGAGGAAATGCTGGGGATGTTTTTTCTGGAGCGAGTCGCTATCTCACGTTTGATCTGAATTGATTTAACACGTTTTCACTCATTTAAAACCCCTTTTTAGAGTGTTATCGTTTGGAGGATAATACGGTCACATTTATTGCCTGTTCGGATTGATATCTGTGAAACTGACACATCACCTATCGCCTTCACATGTACATGGCAAACTAGTTAGCAAACATGTATGTGTATATAAACATCCACCAGACATGCAGCAATATTCATTTGTACTCTTGTTTCTGGCTTTCTTTTAGCTCTGGTTTTGGTCTCAGCCAACTTCATGCCAAATGGAAAAATGGACTGTACTTATAAAGCGCTTTATCCAGTCTTTCATTTCATTTCAAACCTTTATTTATACAGATAAAATCCCATTGAGATCATTGATCTCTTTTCCAAGGGAGACCTGCTCCAGTAGTTCCACATGAAACATAAACAGAACAACAAAAGGACATCATTTACATAACTATCCACATGAGCAGGTACCAATAGCTTCTGATTGAGTAGCATCCAACCGAGCTTTAAAAACATTTAGTGGCACCAGATTGTTCAGTTTCCATTTAATTTGCAGACTGTTCCAAGACAGAGGAGCTGCCTCTAGAAGCTGTCTTCCCTCAGACAGTCCTAGCAGTTGGCACATTTAATAAAACCACAGCATGCGATCTCAGGCAGCAGCCACTTACAATTCTCCGTGAGATCAGGGAGCAGATATAAGATGGAAGTTTCCCTAACATGGCTTTGTATATGAAAATGTACCAGTGACTGAGCCTCCGTGCAGTTAGTGAAGGAAACCAGCCCTTGCACACAGGGTGCAGTGAAGGGTTAATGCTTTACAGTCTGTCACACATCTCAGTGCGCTGTGATACGCAGCATCTAACCTGACCAGGCGATGGGCCGGGGCATTATCTTTAAGACCCCTCAAAGCGCTTTACGTACGACATGTCGTTCACCCATTCACACACGTATGCCATGCTCCACGAGCTGAACTGTGAGGTGTTGAGCCTTTTCTTAAAGCAGTGGCGAATGAAAGCAACGCCGTAAGAGCTGTGAGAGTAAACGGAGCTGTTCAGTCGCAGGTCGTTCTGCAGGAAAAACTCGTCACTTTAACTTTTTATGCACTTTATAACTTAGATGATGACGACATATGTAAATATGCTGACAGTTATTTTACTCTTATTTTTATAGTCTTTTATTATCATTATCATTATTTCCTTGATCTTATGTTATTATTTTAGATTTTAGATTTTATTGATCTGTGTGAATCTTTGCTGTACTGCTTACCCTGTTGCTGCTTTTGTACAACTGAATTTCCCCTCGGGGATTAATAAAGGTTCATCTTATCTTATCTGAAAAAGAGTCCATCGGTTATCGAGGTTCATCACTGTGACGCTTTCACAGCCACATTGTTATTATTAGCATTCAGGGCGATATATCGTCCTGAGACCCAGGAAGAAAAAGGTTTTCATTATGTATTTGTTATCACACAAGTCTTTAGGGTGGTATTAACATAATGACTAAGAAATATATTTTTATTTTGGTTTTATTGTGTGTCCTTTGTAGAGGACTTCGGGTTTTAGTTATGTGAAGCATAGTATACGAACAACGTTAGCATGCCAGTACGTGTAGACATCATTCGAGCACAACAACGCAACACATAGTGAGCCCTCGTTTGTAGCACTCCATCCTTTTCTGAAATGCAGAGATACATCTGACTCTTGAGGCACTTGATGTGTGTTTTCCCACTGCATCCACGACCCCGACAGAAACCCACGTGTTCGCTTTGGCCCGTCGTGGACTCCGTTTGTGTCGTGTCAAATGAGTGGAAATAAAAAGTTAGCAAATCCCCATTTCATTCATAAAAACGTTTAGTATTACACTGCTCTGAAGCTCACTACACTAACTCCTAAGATGCTCCTTACTATCATTAATTACAAATATTGAACTCACAACACTGGAAATTACAAAATTACCATTTCTCTAAATCAGGGATGTCAAACTCAAGGCCCGGGGGCCAAATTCGGCCCGCGACTTCATTTCATGCGGCCCCACAAGAGCTTGCAAAGAATATAATATGTTTATTATACGGTTACATGCTACAGAAGGATGTTGCCAATAAACTACATGTCCCACAATGCATCTCAAATATGACTTTTTTCTCAGAATTAGATTTTTATTTCAAAATGTCACTTCCATTTATTTTTTCTCCAGAATATGGCTTTTCTTTTTAAATCATTTTGGGACATACGCACTGAAGAGACTTGCCCTCGACTTCTGCTTTCAGACGTAGTTGATTATGAAGTTATTACCCTATCCGATGATAATCCAGTGCAGAGGCAATAATGTCATATAATACATTATTTTATATATATGATATATTTATATATGTATTTTTATATAGTCTTAAAGTTACAACCGACCCTTTGAGTGCAACCATAATGCTGATGTGGCCCGCGATGAAATTGAGTTTGACACCCCTGCTATAAATAATGAGTCACACTTATAAATAAAGGATATATTTCCAAACACAAGCTGACTTTACAATCTTAACTTGACTGCATTGACGGTAACAAACAAGTAGGGCAAATAATATCAAACGGTTACATAAAGCCGTTATTGTGTATCATGTATATTCAGATATTATATAAAAGCCATATGGACAAGCCCGAGTTCTCATAAAATCATTGATCATAGTAGTTTTAAGATATTCACTGCAGTTATAGCTAATCTCTGTTTAGAAGACGAGCTCCGTACAAGAATCAGTTTGGTTACTAATGGGCTCAGATATTCCTAAATGAAATCAGACTGCACTGACCTGGGGCCAGTTAGTTACCCATCACTAAGTGCTGGTTGCTCTTTTGGGTCTCTTGATGTATAATGGAGCAGCCATGTGTACTCTGCTGTATGAACTGAAGCTAGTGGGAAGTTTGAGGCCACAGGGAACATTCACAATGCACAGAGGGGGGTCCAGGGGGTCGATAGGGGCCGAACAGCAGAGCCTTTTGGTAAAAAGACTACTTCAAATATCTGCATTCAGCTTCACTGAGGCGACAGAGTGCTGCAGGAACGAGTCCTAACCCGTGACATGAGTCAGCATTTTATCCAACTTGTCTCAAATGTAATGTTTTTCTGAATGTGTTTTTGGTTGTTAGACGGAAATAAGGTCTGTGGTTAACACGAGCTTTTAACGTTTTGTCCTACGACATAAAATACGCCGGTAAATACCCAACTGGTGAGTTTAAAAAACACGTGTTTAAATGAGACGACTAATCAGAATCAGAATACCTTTATTAGTCCCACAGAGGGGACATGTGCAGCATAACAGCTTAGTGTTGCATATCTTACATGCGTTAACAACAAGTACTAAGTTATAATGTAATAAATAATATGCTAAAAAAAGATAGAAACTAAAAAAGTAATTTTCAAAAATACAGATCAAAAACAAATCTACTCTACAAATCAAATCCTGTAGCAGTTCTTAGGATTTAGCAGCCCGGTATATATTACAGTTATTAAAGATGGCATATGTATATAAAGTATATATTGCACATACATCGTCATCACGCCCAACATTAGCCACCTTTAGCTTAGCGGTGGTGAGTGAAGTCATGTGACCGTGCTGTAGTTCCTTTATAGCCCAACATTAGCCGCCTTTAGCTTAGCGGTGGTGACGTGAAGTCATGTGACCGTGCTGTAGTTCCTTTATAGCCCAACATTAGCCGCCTTTAGCTTAGCGGTGGTGACGTGAAGTCATGTGACCGTGCTGTAGTTCCTTTATAGCCCAACATTAGCCGCCTTTAGCTTAGCGGTGGTGACGTGAAGTCATGTGACCGTGCTGTAGTTCCTTTATAGCCCAACATTAGCCGCCTTTAGCTTAGCGGTGGTGACGTGAAGTCATGTGACCGTGCTGTAGTTCCTTTATAGCCCAACATTAGCCTCCTTTAGCTTAGCGGTGGTGACGTGAAGTCATGTGACCGTGCTGTAGTTCCTTTATAGCCCAACATTAGCCTCCTTTAGCTTAGCGGTGGTGACGTGAAGTCATGTGACCGTGCTGTAGTTCCTTTATAGCCCAACATTAGCCACCTTTAGCTTAGCGGTGGTGACGTGAAGTCATGTGACCGTGCTGTAGTTCCTTTATAGCCCAACATTAGCCTCCTTTAGCTTAGCGGTGGTGACGTGAAGTCATGTGACCGTGCTGTAGTTCCTTTATAGCCCAACATTAGCCGCCTTTAGCTTAGCGGTGGTGACGTGAAGTCATGTGACTGTGCTGTAGTTCCTTTATAGCCCATCATTAGCCTCCTTTAGCTTAGCGGTGGTGACTTGAAGTCATGTGACCGTGCTGTAGTTCCTTTATAGCCCAACATTAGCCTCCTTTAGCTTAGCGGTGGTGACGTGAAGTCATGTGACCGTGATGTAGTTCCTTTATAGCCCAACATTAGCTCTTTACTTCAGAAATCAAGTGGTGTTAGTATGGGAGATTATCCTGCTGAACAAAACGTCTAAGTATCAACAACGTTTGTTGGCCGGATATCATATATTCTGCAACAATCCAAAATCCAATGGAACAATCCCACTCGTCAAGGGAGCACTTGAGATGCTATTTTCAGGGTCGATCGACAAAAATATGTCATCACTGCACCACTCTATTGTGTAACGCTGAAAAAAGGGCAATACTGATGCAGATAGTATTACCTACAGCAGGGAGAGGATTTAAACTCACCCTGGTACTGTGTCGAGGTGCTGATTAGTGGTGTTGTTGCGTTCTGATGGATTCTGGCTGTATAAAGTGTCCCGCTGCTCCGATAACTCCGGGTCGTTCGCTACGTAAACCCTGCAGCACATGTGCGACCGGCCAACAAAGCATCTCGGGGAGTATTTGTTTTAACAGGCCAAATGGTACTTGTATTTCTCTCAGGAGGAATGTTAAGGTTAAATGAGTTCGGGTGAACTTTCTGTGATGAGGAAAATCAGTGTCGATGGAGATGGATAGTGAAGAAGGAGTCTTTGATAGAGTTGTCTATGCACACACACAGACACCAACTTATGTTATAACTTAAAGAGGCCCTATTCTGCTTTTTGGGGTTCGGGTTAGTTGTGTGTTATATAGTTTTTTTTTGCATTTAAATGTATTTCCCAAAGCCTGAAACGCCTCCATTAGACTCCTTTGTTTATTTCCGAAACATAATGACATCAATATGTAACACTGGCGCTTCTATTGGCTCGTTAAGGGGCGGGACATCTCTAAGCGTTTGACCAATCAGAACAGAGCCGGCCAACTAACCAATCAGAGGCTCGTGTTTCAGACCAGCCTAATGTTTGTGTAAGATAAGATGAGATAAGATGTACTTTATTGATCCCAATTTGGGAAATGTTTGCGTTGCAGCATAAAAATTGAACATTAGAGAAATTAAAAGACTCAAAATAAACAATTCAAAATGTAAACATCTCAAATAGAAATAAAATAGCATTAAAAAAGTAGAAAATATAATTTAAAGCCGGACATTAAGTGTGTACGGAATGGAATATTAACCTAATAATAATCTGAATCTTCACACACATTTATTTCTGAATTGTTGAAAATACGTTGTTTTACCCTCAAAATTGTAGTTTTTTTAAGAAGTTATGCTAAAGTGTCACGCTGTCTAAATGTATAACTATTGTGATTGGAAATTAGATGTTATCACGTTACAAAGTCCATTCTTTAAGTTGTAATGGTGCAACCGGTGCAGTATATCAGTAGTTTGGTGTGGAAACTCTTTTTTAACTCCAAATCAAGTTTAGGAAGTTCAGGAAGAGCTTTGAGCAAAGACTAATGAATGTATTAGTTACGAGTGCAAACAGTCGGGCTTCACTCATACATTCACAGACAGCTTAAAATAAAAAGCCTTGAATCCTTGTATTTTAAAACCAGGTTAATAGTAAAAAGAATATTGAATAAAACTTAACTATTCTGATTAGTTTAAAGAAGGAAAAGTAAAATTACATAAGATTGACAAAATGTGTTTCTCCGCCTTAAACATTTACATTTGTGGGAGCTATGCTAAGTGTACATTTATTTAAATTACTTCATATGTTTATTGCTTTGTCCATATCTTGAGTTTTAATGGTGCAACCAGAATAGTACATCAGTATTTTGGTGTATGACTAAATATAAATCAAGGAGAAGTCAGTTAGGAAGGTGTAAGTATTCATGCTAACAAAAATAAACAATGCATACACATCCACAGACATCTTCACATACAAAATACATCGAATCTATAAAGACCAGATTAATACTTAAACTGTAAATTCACTTTATAGCCAAATATAAATGACTTTAGAAATAACTTTGTTCGAAGTTAGGAAGGGCGCATTCATGATTGTAACTAGTGCTAACAGTCAAGCTAACAAATACAAACCATGCATGCACATTTACTGTAAGACATCTTGACATAGAAAAAACATTGAATCTATATTTCTATAAAGACCAGATTAATACTCAAACTGTAAATTCACTTTATAGCTAAATATAAATCAACGTAGAAAGAAAAATGTATGAGTTAACAGGCAGACAGTCATTCATCTACGTACTGTATATCTCTCCATAAAAAGCCTTGAATCCGTATTTATATAAACGCCATGTTATCATTAGTAAGAGAGTGTTAAATAAATATGATCATTACTCTTGTTTTTGACCCGTCGACCTCCAGATGTACACACACACTTCTCCCTAATTCGCAACACATTGCCTGTTAGCACTCCTAACACGAACCCCGTTTTCAGGAGGACAATAAAACTATGAAGTTGGAGAACGAGAAAGACATAAATACATGTGAAAAATATGCTGCGGGACTGGCAGAGGGCTCGCCTGTTGGGAGAGCGATTTGTTTTAATGAAAAACCCTTTCCTGCGGAGAGGAGAGAGCCGGCTGCAAGCTGTTTACGCACGGCTTAAGTTTCTGCTCTGTAATAAAAGCACCAGGACTTATGCGTCTACGTGTGTGTGCAGTGTGTGTGTGTGTGTGTGTGTGTGTGTGTGTGTGTGAAATGTAATGAAGTATTTAATCAAGAACGTGTAGCTTTTTCATTTTATGCTACTTTATAGTTCTTCACGACTATATTTTAGAAACCAATGTTTTACTTTTCACTCACTTTCTGTCAGCTTTGATAGATCCGGATTTTTTTAGATGCAGAATATAAATCAACTTTGAGATTAAAATATCCAGCAGGAGTTTATGAAATAATTAAAATGAGCTCCACCTTTAGCAGCTGTGATGAACTCATGAACAGATTTCATATACACACTTCTGAAGAGGGCCGTAAAACACAACAAGAAGTTTGACTTTTCGTAATTGTTTGGTATATGAGGCCGCAACGTTTGTACTTTTGCTTAAAGGTCCCATGACACGGCCATTCTACTGATCATAATTCCATTGTTGAGGTTGACTAGAATAGATTTAAATCGTGCAATTTTCCAAACTCACATTGGTTTCCCACAGCATCTCTGTATAGTATTATAGTCTGTGTATTCACTCTCTGTCCTACACGGCTTGTTGGAGCTCCTACCCCCACCTGCGAGGCTCCACTAGCATCCCTCCAGCGCGTCACAGTTTTGCCGCTGAGAGAGAGAGAGAGAGAGAGAGCTCCACGGATTGGGTGCATTTGGGTATGGGCAAAGTCTCCAACGAGGCGTTCTGGGGCAGCAGACAGGTCTTCTCGGTGTTAGAGTTTTACTCGCTACAGGGTGCACTTTAGGGTTTGTGACTGCAGACCGTTTGCATGCAGAAAAAGCTACATAACACAAGGGGACGGGTGAGAAACGGAAAAGCATGACATGGAACCTTTAAGTAATATGTTAATATAGAGTAATATATTTTAAGTATTGCTCCTTTTGCTTACAGTAAGTACTTATTTGCTGCTACACTCTCATCAACATATCTACGATAATCTGATTCTCTACAAAACACACACAAATAAACAAAAACACATGCACCCACATACTCGTGTTTCCCCCCTGTGAGGCCCACACTTCTCTCATCTAACTGTGGGGTCCACTTAGTCCTGCTAATATCAGGCAAGATAAAAACAAATAATTCACAGTTATTGCTTCAAATAAACACACAAACACATACACACACGCACACACACACACACACACACACACACACACACACACACACACACACGCACAGAGAGGATAGTGTGGGATCTTTCCTACAGCACTTAAAGTAATTCCCTTGGATGTAAAAATGTCTAATAGACAAAACATACTGCCTACACGCACGCACGCACGCACGCACACACACACACACACACACACACACACACACACAATATTGTCTCTTTATCAGTGCATGACTTCCTGTTTGTCTCCTTCTCACAGACTGCGGTGGATCCAGACAGCGGGGGAATGGAGCGTCCCAATGAAAAAAAAACCCTCCTCCTCCTCTTACCTGTTTCCCTTCAGCTCAACGACCTTGAGCCCCCGCTGTACTAACAGGAATAAGAACCAGATCAAATAAAGACCACCCTCCCCCTCCCAAATCCCAACTACTACTGAGAAAGCAGGAATAAAAGAAGACATTTTTGGACGTCCCGTGAGGAGACTTTTTGGGGTGGTCCCATCATGAAACCGTTCATTTCTGTGCCCCCTCCCTCATGGCTATTGCTGGTCCTGATGTGCTGCCCCCTGCTGGGCACGGTGGAGGCTGCAGGCGGAAAAAAAGCCAACGATAACGCTAACCCCCACCTGGGAGATTCGGACCCTGAACGCTGCATGAGGCATCACTTTGTGGAGACCATCACACACCCCATTTACAAGTGCAACTCCAAGGTGAGGGAACATTCATTTTGATTGGATATTATTTTTAATTTTGTATTCATTTATTTAACAGTACACATGAATCAACATTTCTGTACATGTGCCATTTTCATCTGTACTCTCTGGACAGCCTTGAACCCATATTTATATAAACACCATGTTATCATTAGTAAGAATATTAAATACATTAATTTTTAATGGATATTATTTATTTTGTATGTATTCATTTATTTAATTTGGTTAAGCTAACCAAAACAAACTCATGATTTTACCTTGACAGATTTCTTAAACCCATATTTCTATGAAGAACAGTTTAAAGCTGGGGTAGGTAATTTTGGAGAAAGCAGCTCGATCGCTAGAATTTGAAAATACACAGCCGGAAAAAATCTGCCACTTCCTCTCAGAGCCCCTCCCCCACACACGAACGCGCACATGACCAATGAGGGCACGAGGTAAGCTTGTGCCCAGATGGAAGGCTGACAGGCAGGTAGGCCATCCAGTTACTTTAGCCGGCTCAGATGATTGGTCGTGCTTTTTACAGCGCCACGGCTTCCACAGATGACATTTTGTTATGGATTTTTTGTCAAAGCATTTAATATATTCATTGCTATCGGGATGTTAAGAGCATTCCATGGAATATAACAAAAAGTGTATCTCCAGCCGGTTTCTCAAACGTACCTACCCCACCTTTAATATTAGTAACATTATTAAATAAACCCTAAACATTACGATTGATCTAAACAAGGAACATGACATCCACATTTACAAAGGATTGGTAGAACGTGTTCCCCCCTTAAAAGTGTACATTTATTTTGATTAGACTTTACGTTATGTTTACACATTGCATAGACTTATTTATACATTTATGAGTTATTAAAGCACAAAGAGAAGAATACAATCTGCCCAATTGTAATCACCCGTTCACTTATTCAATATCAAGTTTTCTAACCGGGCCAGGCCAACTGACAAAAAAAAACGGATTTGTTAGAAATATCAGGGAAATATTTCGTTCCAAGTCAAACCTCAGAGAAGCAAAGAAAACCCTGAGCAGTGGCCAACACAAAGAATCCAAAAACATAATTTATTCATCAGACACATTATTATATTCCTACTAGGCTTTCTCAAAGGTCTGCGGCCTGTGGTTTGGAAACCTTGAACAAGAAGTGACACCTAACACAAAACATAAAATAAGATTGAAAGGGTTTGGGTAATTTGAAACGTATGCACCGGCACTGGCTGTTCTGAGTTTGCACCTTAAGAGTTTATTGCACTTTTTACGAGGATGAAAGCTTCAGCTAAATTAAATGTAATGTATGATGACTTAAGAGGGTAGCGGTAAGTATAACCAAATCCAACCTTTTTAGACCTAATACATGTATTAATGTCCTCTCGTGAAGTCTGAACACAAACTGTCAAAAGGTAGAAATTGTAAGACGAACTGTGGTCTTTTTTACTCTAAATGGGCAAATGTATTTGAATATAAACACCGTACTGAATTGAAGGACGCTTAGAATTGGAGATTGAGACCATAAACTGATCAGGAAAATGTTGTAGTAAATAAAGTGAAAAGAAGCCTCCTTTTCCTCCGATACAATCTGACTTCTTTTTGAAACCAGTGGAGTTGGATCTCGCTATGTATTGTATATTCGTTACAAATGGTTTTTCATGTGTAGAGGACAGAACTACAGCATTTTCTTCGGAAAGATTGCACAATAACTTTCATTGTAATGACCACTTTGAAACAGGACCAGAAACTCATCAGGACATTGTTTTCTTAGGTTATAAATGAACGGAGGCTAATTTTTTTGTAGAATTCTATACAATCTGACAACCAGTGGAGTTGGATCTCTAAAAAGTATTCCAAGCTATGTTGTATGTTCCTCACAAATGGTTTTCGAGGATACAATTACTAGAATCTCTCAGGAAAAAGTGAGGGTAATTTTTTCATAGACTTCTATACAATCTTTTTGCAACAAGTGGAGTCGCCCCCTGCTGGATATTAGAGATATGGCAAGTCTAACTTTGACTACGAGGTTTACTAGCATTACTATACTTGTGGGGACCGAAATATGTTTACATAGTCACGTGTGGGGACTCACCTCCCTTATGGGGACAAATTGGAGGTCCCTATGAGGGGAATCATTAATTTTAGGGTGAATACTTGGTTAGGGGTTAGGGTTAGGCATGTGTTGGTTATGGTTAAGGTTAGGATAAGTCTCCAGGAAATGCATGTACGTCAATGTAATGTCCCCTGAAGTGATGTATACATGGTGTGTGTGTGTGTGTGTGTGTGTTGGACATAAGCCACGCTGCAGACATATTCTGCGGCTCAGCTGGGACTCAGTGTTGGCTGAAGTGGACTTCTCTCTGTCAGCGACTAAAGGAAGAGAGATGGGCTGAATGACTCCCTAATTTATCACAATGTTTCCTTCTCTTAAGTGTTCGTCAACTCAGGGACTTGCACTTCACGTCTAGAGACTGATGAGCCGTTGAGTCACGTGAAATGCTCTCGTCAGAGGTGGGAAGTAGTGGATTACAAAATACTTTGTTACTGTACTTAAGTACATGTTTCTGGTATCAGTACTTTACTACACTACTTATTTTTCAGATGACTTTTTACTTTGACTTCTTACATGTTGAACCCAAATACCTGTACTTTCTACTTCTCTCATGTTGAACTCAAATACCTGTACTTTCTACTTCTCTCATGTTGAACTCAAATACCTGTACTTTCTACTTCTCTCATGTTGAACTCAAATACCTGTACTTTCTACTTCTTACATGTTGAACTCAAATACCTGTACTTTCTACTTCTTACACTTTGAACACTCATACCTGTACTTTCTACTTCTTACATGTTGAACACAAATACCTGTACTTTCTACTTCTTACATGTTGAACACAAATACCTGTACTTTCTACTTCTCTCATGTTGAACTCAAATACCTGTACTTTCTACTTCTTACATGTTGAACACAAATACCTGTACTTTCTACTTCTTACATGTTGAACCCAAATACCTGTACTTTCTACTTCTCACATGTTGAACACAAATACCTGTACTTTCTACTTCTTACATTTCTAACACAAATACCTGTACTTTCTACTTCTTACACTTTGAACACAAATACCTGTACTTTCTACTTCTTACATGTTGAACACAAATACCTGTACTTTCTACTTCTTACACTTTGAACACAAATACCTGTACTTTCTACTTCTTACATGTTGAACACAAATACCTGTACTTTCTACTTCTTACACTTTGAACACAAATACCTGTACTTTCTACTTCTTACATGTTGAACACAAATACCTGTACTTTCTACTTCTTACACTTTGAACACAAATACCTGTACTTTCTACTTCTTACATTTCTAACACAAATACCTGTACTTTCTACTTCTTACATGTTGAACTCAAATACCTGTACTTTCTACTTCTTACACTTTGAACCCAAATACCTGTACTTTCTACTTCTTACATGTTGAACTCAAATACCTGTACTTTCTACTTCTTACACTTTGAACCCAAATACCTGTACTTTCTACTTCTTACATTTCTAACCCAAATACCTGTACTTTCTACTTCTTACATTTCTAACACAAATACCTGTACTTTCTACTTCTTACATTTCTAACACAAATACCTGTACTTTCTACTTCTTACATGTTGAACACAAATACCTGTACTTTCTACTTCTTACATGTTGAACTCAAATACCTGTACTTTCTACTTCTTACATGTTGAACCCAAATACCTGTACTTTCTACTTCTTACATGTTGAACACAAATACCTGTACTTTCTACTTCTTACACTTTGAACACAAATACCTGTACTTTCTACTTCTTACATGTTGAACACAAATACCTGTACTTTCTACTTCTTACACTTTGAACACAAATACCTGTACTTTCTACTTCTTACATTTCTAACACAAATACCTGTACTTTCTACTTCTTACATGTTGAACACAAATACCTGTACTTTCTACTTCTTACACTTTGAACACAAATACCTGTACTTTCTACTTCTTACATTTCTAACACAAATACCTGTACTTTCTACTTCTTACATGTTGAACTCAAATACCTGTACTTTCTACTTCTTACACTTTGAACCCAAATACCTGTACTTTCTACTTCTTACATGTTGAACTCAAATACCTGTACTTTCTACTTCTTACACTTTGAACCCAAATACCTGTACTTTCTACTTCTTACATTTCTAACCCAAATACCTGTACTTTCTACTTCTTACATTTCTAACACAAATACCTGTACTTTCTACTTCTTACATTTCTAACACAAATACCTGTACTTTCTACTTCTTACATGTTGAACACAAATACCTGTACTTTCTACTTCTTACATGTTGAACTCAAATACCTGTACTTTCTACTTCTTACATGTTGAACCCAAATACCTGTACTTTCTACTTCTTACACTTTGAACTCAAATACCTGTACTTTCTACTTATTACATGTTGAACCCAAATACCTGTACTTTCTACTTCTTACACTTTGAACTCAAATACCTGTACGTTCTACTTCTTACATGTTGATCTCAAATACCTGTACTTTCTACTTATTACATGTTGAACCCAAATACCTTTACTTTCTACTTACACTTTGAACTCAAATACCTGTACTTTCTACTTCTTACACTTTGAACACAAATACCTGTACTTTCTACTTCTTACATGTTGAACTCATATACCTGTACTTTCTACATCTCTCATGTTGAACACAAATACCTGTACTTTCTACTTCTTACATGTTGAACTAAAATACCTGTACTTTCTACTTCTTACATGTTGAACACAAATACCTGTACTTTCTACTTCTTACATGTTGAACCCAAATACCTGTACTTTCTACTTCTTACATGTTTAACCCAAATACCTGTACTTTCTACTTCTTACATGTTGAACACAAATACCTGTACTTTCTACTTCTTACATGTTGAACTCAAATACCTGTACTTTCTACTTCTTACATGTTGAACCCAAATACCTGTACTTTCTACTTCTTACATGTTGAACTCAAATACCTGAAATTTCTACTTCTTACATGTTGAACTCAAATACCTGTACTTTCTACTTCTCACATGTTGAACTCAAATACCTGTACTTTCTACTTCTTACATGTTGAACTCAAATACCTGTACTTTCTACTTCTTACATGTTGAACTCAAATACCTGTACTTTCTACTTCTCACATGTTGAACTCAAATACCTGTACTTTCTACTTCTTACATGTTGAACTCAAATACCTGTACTTTCTACTTCTTACATGTTGAACTCAAATACCTGTACTTTCTACTTCTTACATGTTGAACTCAAATACCTGTACTTTCTACTTCTTACATGTTGAACTCAAATACCTGTACTTTCTACTTCTTACATGTTGAACTCAAATACCTGTACTTTCTACTTCTTACATGTTGAACTCAAGTACCTGTACTTTCTACTTCTCACATGTTGAACTCAAATACCTGTACTTTCTACTTCTCTCATGTTGAACTCAAATACCTGTACTTTCTACTTCTTACATGTTGAACTCAAATACCTGTACTTTCTACTTCTCTCATGTTGAACACAAATACCTGTACTTTCTACTTCTCTCATTTTCCAAACAGCTGGTTCCTTTAGTCTGAATGTGTGTTGGTGCGTGGTCATTATTCTTTAGAGTCACTGCGTGCCTATTGATTGGAACACGATCCGTGTATCCATCACTTCCCGGTCTTCTCTAAAGAAGAGGGACCAATGGAAACGTTGTCATGTTGCCGTGGTCACCATGGAAACATTCATTAGCTAACAATGACAATATTGTTCTATTGATAAAAAGGGAGGTCAGGTACTCTTTAAAGCAGCTGCTAGCTATGGGTACTTTTTACTGAAGTACATTTCAAAGCCTCTTTACTTTTACTTGATTAAAGAAGTTTAGTCAGGACTTCTACTTTCACCAGAGTATTTTTAAACATGAGTATCTGTACTTCTACTTGAGTAAAGGATGTGTGTACTTTTGCCATCTCTGGCTCTCGTGGAAAATGGGGCTCTCGGTTTCGCCTCTTTGTCGTGCAGTTGTTCAGCGAGCGTGAGTAATCCGTTCTTTGGTCTTTTTTTAATATTCGGGCTCTGAGCGTGTGGAGCAGGTGGCCAAACCACAGCTCAGGGAAGTCAGGGCTGAACACACACTCAGCGTGAGTCAGGATTGCTATTACAGTACATGCAAAACCAGCGGGACGCCTGGCGCAGAGACGGTAATACACCTCAGTGTGTCCAAACCACACAGAGAACACCTGCAACAGTGTTTCTTTAACGTATTATATTCATATCATGTATACATTCTTAATCTGCAAGGTTACTTATACAGTATGAGTCCAATACTAGTGGCTTAAAAAGTGGAAGTATTCAAGTTAGTTACAAATACCTCGAATAAAAGTGGTACTTGAGGTAATTAACTAATTTACATTCTATTCATGTCCCTGTTTTCGAGGAGGTTTTTATTTATATTTGAGTTTTATCTAAATTACACTTATATTATGTTAAATATAAAAAATAGTTGTACCATGTTTATGAGAACATTTCCACAGCTGTAGGTCTTGTAGAGCAGTGTTTCTCAAACTTTTTCATACCAAGGACTTAACCAATAAAAAAACACTCGCGAACCACCTAACTCCACAAATATCAAAAACACATAGTTTTTCTAGAACAGATTACAAATCGCCTGAAAATGGTACAAACAGGTGGCCACATGTGTGACGAAGGTGTTGCGCTGGGCTATATCATGCAATTGAAAGTGAAACTTAACCTCGCTCCATTGCGGAGATAGTCCCGTGAGAGTGCGGAAAACTTAAATGTATTTATTTCAAATGTTACCAATATACTCACGGACCACTAGGGGGCGCTCACGGGCCACCAGTGGTCCGCGGACCACACTTTGAGAAGCACTGATGTAGACAACTCACACAATCCAATCCTGACCAATCAAGGTTCATTTAAGTTCTTTTTCTTGACCGAATTTCAAAATCAATGTTTCATTTTCACTCCCGAGAAAATTCAGAATTGAGAGCTTCAACGATTCAACAGCAAATTGTGACGATCGAAAGGCTGGAAACAAAGAATATACGATTATCAAATAACTAAATAACTTGGGATTATTTTTCGTCAAATTCATAAATAGTTGTAGTTAATGTTTCAGTCGAACTAAAACATTGCACCACAGCTGAGGAATTCATCCAAAGTTGATTCAATTAGATTTACATGAAAAGGAAATGGGTCTTTGGCGAATAAAACAACACTGACTAAATACAGTACGACATACAATTCACAAATAATATACAACAAATGGAAATTGCATCTCAAAGAAAGTGTTGAGGCGTTTTTTCGTCTATTATCTTGGGACCACGAACCCTTACATCTCAAACATTCTCTTGCACTATTTTATCAGTTGTATTTGTTTATGTCCTATATTCACGTTGCATTGTCGGAGGAGCCTGTGACTTCAGTTTTTCATTGACATATCTTCACTGTAGCTAATGTGCTAATGACAATAAAGCCTTGAAACTTGAAACGTACGTTCAACCTGCCTTTAGTTTGAACGGGAACTATGTTTATACTCAGTGTTGTAGATATCACTTTCCCAAAGCCAGTCATCGTGAATGAGGAGCAGCAGACAGAGAGGAATTATCGCCATTTGACAGTCTGATCCTCATCTAGGACAAAGACAAATGGTCTTAAAGTGGCGACAACACTCCTGATTGTGTGTCTGTGTGTGTGTGTGTGTGTGTGTGTGTCACCCTGCCATGGCCCCAGACAGGCTTTTGTCAAAGTGGGAACACGGGTGGCGACACACAGCAGCTGACAGAAGGACACGGGAGTCTGTTTAGAGAGGCGACAGGAATGTAGTAACCCACAGAGGAACGCCACTAATCAGTGTGTGTGTGTGGTGTGTGTGGTGTGTGAGTGTGTGGGTGTGTGTGGTGTGTGTGTGTGGGTGTGAGATGGCTGGTCAGACTTGGGTAAAGCTTACTACATGAGACAATTTGAATGCATTAGGGAAAATCGTCTTTCATCTATCCCAGACTACGATAACAAATCCCCGAATCCTGAATTAGAAAAGTAGAGTGTGTGTGTGTGTGTGTGTGTGTGTGTGTGTGTGTGTGTGTGTGTGTGTGTGTGTGTGTGTGTGTGTGTGTGTGTGTGTGTGTGTGTGTGTGTGTGTGTGTGTGTGTGTGTGTGTGTGTGTGTGTGTGTGTGTGTGTGTGTGTGTGTGTGTGTGTGTGTGTGTGTGTGGTGTGTGTGTGTGTGTGTGTGTGTGTGTGTGTGTGTGTGTGTGTGTGTGTGTGTGTGTGTGTGTGCATTGTTCCAGTCATGGTCATCCCGCTTTAAATTATTCACACTATTAACCCAGTAATTGTCTAAAAGCCACTTAAGCACTTTAAGTAACTTTGCATTTAATTTAGCTGGGTTTATGGTTCAAACAGGACCTTGATGTTTTGAGAAACATTCAAACAGTTCTTGGAAAATACTTAATTTGTTTTACTCATCATTGACACACAGACTACACCTCACTGTCAACATGTTTACAGTTCATTCCTGTGGTGGGTTTTTAAATCAGCATCAGGAACACGTGTACGGTATCGCAGTGACATGCACACAAGGAACGCATCTGAAACTAAGGCCAGCATCTTAAATACTGAACATTTGACATCAGGGGAAAGTCGTCTTTGATTGATCCCAGACCACGATAACAAATCCTGTGTGTGTGTGTGTGTGTGTGTGTGTGTGTGTGTGTGTGTTATCTCCCAGTCTGCAGGTGCAAGGCTGAACCTGGGAGGCTGCTCACTTTAACATCGTAGTCAACAGAAATCTCTTTTGTCATCGCTGACAGCGCCTGCACGTCCTCAAAACCCCCCGTTTAAATGACTTACGATGTGACATGTCATGTAGCCGACGCCCATTCACAATGTGTGCTGTGAAGATACAAACTCAAAACAGCAAATGTACAGCTTTCTGTTTGCCAAGTAAGATATGTACACTTTCTTCTGTCCTGATATCGATGGGGAACAAACGGTTTCACCATTTTGGAGCTCGGATAGCAAGCTGCACGCTGCCATTTCATGCACTGTGATGTGTGTGTGCATTCTTGACTGTGTAGCGGGTCTAAGATGGCATCAGCACTACATCCATCAGTAGACTCCAGCGTGTCCAAAGCGCAGCCGCCAGACTCCTCCCCCCTCAAAGAACTCCACTGGCTCCCCGTCTCTCACCGCATCCACTACAAACTCCTGGTCCTCACTTACAAAGCCCTCCCCCATCTGCTACCTCACTGACCTCCTCACCCTCTACCGACCCCCCCGGTCCCTCAGATCCTCCTCAGCCGGTTTGCTTTCCATCCCCAAAGCCAAACTCCGGAGCTTCGGGGACAGAGCCTTCTCTGTGGCAGCCCCGGAGCTCTGGACCTCCCTCCCCCAAGACCTCCGTGAGTCTGAGTCCCTCACCCCGTTCCAGTCCCGCCTCAAAACCCACCTCGTCAACTCTGTATCCATAAGCCCCGCCCCCTCTCAATCAACTTCCTCCTGACCGCTTTTCTGTTTTGTTTCTTTGTTTCTTTTTAGTTTAGTTTTAGTTTTGTTTGTCTACCCTCCCTCCCAAATGTAAAGCGTCTTTAGGTTCAAGAAAAGCGCGATAGAAATACAATTTATTATTATTAAGATCACACAAAGCCGCTCTCACTGGAAGTGACAATTGCCGGTATCAGCGAGCTACCTAGCAATTTGTTTGTGTGTTGGAGCAAATCATTAAAGACTGCTTGATTAACCCCAGTTAATGGTATTAAGCAAGTGTGGTATTATGTTTATTTAATGTAACCTAATGTTAAGTAGCCACGGTGAGGAGGAGAAGCATTCATGTCATGGTTTGGTAACCTGACTTTGAGGAGCAGAAACTCCAGCGGACTGATTGGTGAGCCGCAGCTAAACCTGGAGACGCTGTCCCTCAGGAAGTGACAGCGGTTATCCAGCTCCATATTAGACGACGACTCCCTCCCGCTGCACTCAGAACTCAAGCTTCTTCCTTCGGGCCGGAGGCTAGTCGTCCCAAGGAGTAGAACGAAGCGCGATAAAAACAGTTTTATCCCAGAAGGCCAAGCCGCGGACTGCAGCTCTCTCTATGCTCCGTATCAGCTGATCGCTGACCGGTGCAGCTCAGCGTCTCTCTCTCTCTCTCTCTCTCTCTCTCTCTCTCTCTCTCTCTCTCTCTCTCTCTCTCTCTCTCTCTCTCTCTCTCTCTTTCTCTCTCTCTCTCTCTCTCTCTCTCTCTTTCTACACACAGAGGATCCGCTGCCCGTTTAACAGCCTCATCTTTGTCAAACTTCCTTATGTTCTTTCTCTAACACATAATTAAGGTTATTAAGCGTTTTAGCTCCTGTGTTGTTAATATTGACCGCCAATAGGCGCTTTCACACCGCAGTACTTTTCCCACAAAGGTTCATGAGAACTCTTTAGTTCTCATGAACTAAGTTCAGATCGCGTTCACACCGGAATAAGTCCCTGGGGGAGGATTATGGCCCGTCCACACAGCGGCGTGCGTTGAAGCTTCCAACGCTTCTGCCCGTTCACTTTGAATGGGGTGACGTCACTTTTAGCCGAACTGCATTTTGGGAAGCGACGTGGAGCGTTGCTCGCTTCAAAAGTTGAGCAATGTTCAACTTTTGACGCTTCGACGGAAGCGTCAGCCAATGAAATCCCGTTTATGCAAATCTGCCAGTACAAGCGCTAGCCAATCAAACCGCGTGTATGCTGGGAGAGACTACGCAGGTCTTTTCCTCATATTCCAAAAAATGGAGGGAAAATTCATTACAGCGGTCGTGAATCACCCGGTGCTGTTTGATCAGTCTGAAAATGATAAAAGTAGGGTCGACATGTGGAGATGATCCGGCTGAACAGAACGTGATCCGTCTCGTAAATGATTTCGACCTCAGACCTTAGTCCCGGCTGTTTTCCTAAACCCTACGGAGAATTGCACTGCTTTTCTGTCGAAGGAACCGGAAGGAGTTTACATCCGGGTTTTAGGACGCGTCACTGCACCACTCTGTACGCGTGCATCATCTCAGTGTCTCACTCTTTAACTGCTGTTGAACTGAAAGCAGTATCGAGGTTCATTGCTAATCTAAAGGCCCTTACTTCTCATTAATTTAGTCTTAATGCACATTATTCAATTTCACATTCTGTTCTTGTACATATCATATTCTATAGACTACTTGCACTATTTTTATTTTGTATTTTTGTATGTTATTATATATGTTGCATCGATGGAGGAGGTCAGAAGAATGTCATTGCCATGTCTACACTGAAGCTTTGAGCATATGACAATAAAACCTTGATGAAATCATGCACCTGAAATGTCCTGAAAGCGACCGTCTCCTACTGTTGTTATCATTCTACAATAACGTTATATAATGTGGTGAAATGTAGACCTACGTATGCCTTTAACCCTGTGTTTCGGGGAGCAAAGGGAGTCGTTGTAATGTTACTTGATGTCGTCCTAACTCTTCTTCCTGCTGTGTTCAGATGGTGCTCCTGGCTCGCTGCGAGGGCCACTGCAGCCGCTCCACGCGCTCAGACCCGCTCATCTCCTTCAGCTCGGTGCTCAAACAGCCCTTCAAGAGCACCTGCTCCTGCTGCAGACCCCACTCCTCCAAGCTGAAGGCGGTGAGGCTGCGCTGCTCCGGAGGAACAAGGATCACCGCAACGTACAGATACATCCTTGCATGCAACTGTGAGGAGTGCAGCTGAGGAACTCTCAAACCATTCCTCTGTTGGCCTCGAGACTCAAAGCCGCGCTGACCTGGGACTCAGAACACTCGTCATTATGTGCTTTCAATCATCTGTCCACAAACAAGTATCTGTCTGGAGCTCTTTGGATTGAACAAATCGACGGGTCGGCCTGAAATCCATCCATCTATCTTGGGAGTTTGGATAGTGACATTTAAAACTGACCTGAGACTCAGAACCCTCTTTACCTTCTGCATTATTATCACCTTTTGTCTGTTTTCATGGTGTTCGATTGTCAATTTGAAAATACCAGAGGGAAAAAGTTGTGCACAGATTGAGCTACAAAACTAATCAGTCCAATATATAAATCGGAAAATCGACGGCAGCTCGAGACGATTTCTTTGGAGTTCGAATACCAGAGAAAGACAATCTTTACTCAAGTAGAAGTACAGATACTCGTGTTTAAAAATACTCTGGTGAAAGTAGAAGTACTGACTAAACTTCTTTACTCAAGTCAAAGTAAAGAGGCTTTGAAGTGTACTTCAGTAAAAAGTACCCATAGCTAGCAGCTGCTTTAAAGAGTACCTGACCTCCCTTTATATCAATAGAACAATAATGTCATTGTTAGCTAATGAATGTTTCCATGGTGACCAACGGCAACATGACAACGTTTCCATTGGTCCCTCTTCTTTAGAGAAGACCAGGAAGTGATGGATACACGGATCGTGATCCAACCAATAGGCACGCAATGACTCTAAAGAATAATGATCACGCACCAGACACACATTCAGACTAAAGGAACCAGCTGTTTGGAAAATGAGAGAAGTAGAAAGTACAGGTATTTGAGTTCAACATGTAAGAAGTAGAAAGTACAGGTATTTGAGTTCAACATGTAAGAAGTAGAAAGTACAGGTACTTGGGTTCAACATGTAAGAAGTAGAAAGTACAGGTATTTGAGTTCAACATGTGAGAAGTAGAAAGTACAGGTATTTGAGTTCAACATGTGAGAAGTAGAAAGTACAGGTATTTGAGTTCAACATGTGAGAAGTAGAAAGTACAGGTATTTGAGTTCAACATGTAAGAAGTAGAAAGTACAGGTATTTGGGTTCAACATGTAAGAAGTAGAAAGTACAGGTACTTGGGTTCAACATGTAAGAAGTAGAAAGTACAGGTATTTGTATTCAACATGTGAGAAGTAGAAAGTACAGGTATTTGTGTTCAACATGTGAGAAGTAGAAAGTACAGGTATTTGAGTTCAACATGTAAGAAGTAGAAAATACAGGTATTTGAGTTCAACATGTGAGAAGTAGAAAGTACAGGTATTTGAGTTCAACATGAGAGAAGTAGAAAGTACAGGTATTTGAGTTCAACATGTAAGAAGTAGAAAGTACAGGTATTTGGGTTCAACATGTAAGAAGTAGAAAGTACAGGTATTTGAGTTCAACATGTAAGAAGTAGAAAGTACAGGTATTTGAGTTCAACATGTGAGAAGTAGAAAGTACAGGTATTTGAGTTCAACATGTAAGAAGTAGAAAGTACAGGTATTTGAGTTCAACATGTGAGAAGTAGAAAGTACAGGTATTTGAGTTCAACATGTAAGAAGTAGAAAGTACAGGTATTTGAGTTCAACATGTAAGAAGTAGAAAGTACAGGTATTTGGGTTCAACATGTAAGAAGTAGAAAGTACAGGTATTTGGGTTCAACATGTAAGAAGTAGAAAGTACAGGTATTTGAGTTCAACATGAGAGAAGTAGAAAGTACAGGTATTTGAGTTCAACATGTGAGAAGTAGAAAGTACAGGTATTTGGGTTCAACATGTAAGAAGTAGAAAGTACAGGTATTTGAGTTCAACATGTAAGAAGTAGAAAGTACAGGTATTTGGGTTCAACATGTAAGAAGTAGAAAGTACAGGTATTTGAGTTCAACATGTGAGAAGTAGAAAGTACAGGTATTTGAGTTCAACATGTAAGAAGTAGAAAGTACAGGTATTTGAGTTCAACATGTAAGAAGTAGAAAGTACAGGTATTTGAGTTCAACATGTAAGAAGTAGAAAGTACAGGTATTTGGGTTCAACATGTGAGAAGTCAAAGTAAAAAGTCGTCAGAAAAATAAGTAGTGGAGTAAAGTACTGATTCCAGAAGATGTACTTAAGTACAGTGACAAAGTAGTTGTACTCCACTACTCCCCCCCTCTGACCTGGGACTCAGAACACTCTCTTCTCTCTGCATTATGTGCTTTAAATCACTTCTCCACAAACGTTTGCTCCCAGGAGCTCTCCTCGCTCATTACGGGCCTCCATAATTCATAACACACATGTAACCGCAGTCTGAGAGCTCCTTACAACTATCTGTGCCATAAAGAAAACCCATCGTGCACCACGGCGATCGTTTAAAAAAAAAGCAGCATGGGAAAAAAAAGGACATGTGGTGCGATTTCACCTGCGAGAAATCATCCAATAATGTTTTAAACACTCCCTGCAGACCGTTATAAAACGTGAGTGAGGCTGACAGGTGAGGAAGAGGAAGAGGAAGAGGAGGAAGGCTGGTGGTCATTTAAATGTAATCTATTCTATTTGTGATGTTTCCTGTACTACTTTATTGAAACTGTAGCTTCTGCCTGTCGTGTATCGTTACTGATGTTTTCACTCTCCTGTCAAAATACAGTCGCACTTCAAACATATGGTTCATTCCGTGTGTGTGTGTGTGTGTGTGTGTGTGTGTGTGTGTGTGTGTGTGTGTGTGTGGCTGTGTGTGTGTGTGGCTGTGTGTGTGTGTGTGTGTGTGTGTGTGGCTGTGTGTGTGAGAGTGAGTGTGTGTAGGGGGGTGGATGTGTGTGTGTGTGAGAGTGTGTGTGTGTGAGAGTGTGTGTGGATGTGTGTGTGTGAGTGTGTGGACGTGTATATGTGAGTGTGTGTATGGGGGTGAGTGTGTGTGTGGATGTGTGTATGGGGGTGTATATGTGTGTGTGTGTGTGTGTGTGTGTGTGTGTGTGTGTGTGTGTGTGTGGTGTGTGTGTGTGTGTGTGTGTGTGTGTGTGTGTGTGTGTGTGTGTGTGGCTGTGGCGGGAATACGTCTGAAAACATCAATGCTTGCTGTCCGTTTATCTGAATTAAAGGAAGAACAACTCACCAATTGTGGTTTCTTTTATCGTAAACACTTCAATTTTACAACACCACAAACTACAAAACGTATTTGTCAAATATTTAAATAATTTTCAAAGCGCTCCAACTCTTAACAATAAAAACCATGAACTGCATGGAGAGATAATAATAATAATAATAATAATGCTAATAATTTCAAAGCCTGAACATAAAACATGGGGTTTGATTTGACTTGTTTGACTTCAGTAAAGAGGAATGGGTTATCCTCTTAAGCCCCAAGCCTGTTTTTCAGGTTTCAGCCTCAAAATGACATTCCCAGAACAAATGACCATATCTTCTCTTCTAAAAGGGTTACATTAATAATCTTTTCTCTCAAAGCAATGACAAACCTGTGAGTTGGATGTAGAAAAGTCAGAATAAATATAGATGTTTTTTATTTGAAAGAAATTCAGATTGAACATGGTAAAAAACTGTAAATTATAGTGTCCGTCCAAAACATATGCTGTACTTATAGTGAAAACTAACCTTGGATGATGGGTTAGTAGACTAAAAGCCTTAGGAATCCAAAGTACAACATATAATAAGTACCCTGTATCGAGATTGATGCAAAACAAGTGACATTTGACCTTTTTAGACAGATTTAGCAAAAAAAACCTCTTCTGGGGCCATTTGGGTGGATTTTCCTTATCTCTGGCCCCCCTAGCTCGATTTTGACATGTGACATCTCTTCCTGACCGTTAGAGCCAATAGAATCCAAGGGGATTCGTCCCATAGACTCATGTTAAAAAAAGGTTGCGTCTTTGCGCATTCAATCTTGCTACAACGCGTAGGAATGGCCTGCTCTGATGTTTGAAACGGAGTGTTATTGCTTATAGATTATCAGAACATTTCAAAGGGGACACAGCCACATTGGATATTAACCTATGGATCAACTACAGCATCGTTGTTATCGTTTTAATTCCATTGAAGACCAGTTTTGACCAGACAAAACCAAGGTAAGCCATGTTAGCGTTGTAGGCTACCTAGCGCCACATGTTTTGATGTACGTTTCTGTTGATAACGTCGCGAGTTTGTATCTTTTAGTGTTAAGGTGGGCACCGTTAGATTCTGTGTCTCCTTACGATCATAAACGATGTGTTGGATATGCAGCTAGGATAAGTAATAAGGGAGCTAGGAGTGATTTTCGGTGCATTAATAGGTTAGCATTTTTCGCTCGGGGCTAATTCAGAGGCTCACTGTTAGCATTGTGAGTTTTTTACACCCAAACCACACATTTTTCTTTCCTTAGCCTAACCAAGTATTTCTGTTTCATGTAACTAAATGTCTGTTTGTTTTTTAACACATTACTTGCCACCACATGTAGGCTAACACATGTAGATTGTGGTCATTTCACGTAAGAAAATCCTTAGAATTATAACTAAAAGTATCCACTAGTTGTTCATTTCCACTAAGAAATTTGACATATTTGAGTACATTTGAATTATAACGGCGTTTCTTCACTTCCAGAGGGTTTTTACCTTGAGCTAAACATGAAAATTAAAAGTTCATTTGATGATTACAAGTTAAATAAAGATCATCAGGAGGTCATTCTTGTTTCTGCACTGATGAAAGTGTCAGTAGTGAAATCCTCGTCAACTTGTAACCTGCTCACCTTCTTTCAAACCTGTCAGACACCAGCCTGCGGCATCATAAAGCTGCACGTAAAAAAAAGAATGGAAATATAAAACAAAGACCTGCTGACCCCAAGGAAGAATACAAAAACTGGATCTCCCAGTGAGGATTAATTACACATCCCAATAAAAAGCCTCCTCACAGCGAGCGTGACACAAGGAGGAGGTTTGCCGTGTGTGTGTGTGTGTGCGTGTGTGTGTGTGTGTGCATCCCATATGTAACAGCTCAACTTGTCTGCAGACGATTCAATCCCACCGACGACGGCCGGCTGCTTCACACGTGAACTCAATAAAAAAACGTCTTTCCTTCCACTCTGGAGATTAATCTCACTTTCTAAGCTGTCTCCTCTCCATGAGAATCTCCTTTATCACACACACACACACACACACACACACACACACACACACACACACACACACACACACACACACACACACACACACACACACACACACACACACACACACACACACACACACACACACACACACACACACACACAGAGGAGGGATTGTGTGACATGAAGCAGGAGGTGTAATTATTTTGGGGAGCAGGCCGTCATTTCTATGAAAAAAAGGCACGTTTAATTATATATAAAGCACAGTTCAACAAAAATGCAATTAAAAATGCTTAGAAAAAACATGAAAAGCATTCAGACAAAGTGCAAAATAAACACATTATACAGTAATATGACATTTAAAAGCCAGGAGAAGAGAAATAAAACCAAGATATATATTGTAATATTCACATTTATTGTTGTTAATTATTATAGTAAAATGGGCACATTTTAAATTTTAATTCTTATTTGTATATATTATTTTAAAATATGATTTATATTTGTAATATCTATTTTATTCACATTTTTATTTTTTTTTAAACGTAATTTACAAGACAAATAGAAGAATTAAAGTCCCGTTGCCGTGTAAGAAATGAAAAGTTATTCAATAAAATAAAGTGCAGGTTCCAGACGTTCCTATTAAAGAAAACATAACACACAGTTTGTAACCCTCTGCAGGTGTGAGCAGCCACACTCCTTTCTTTGTATTCACACGCTTTTATTCCTCCTGGATCCTAATCACAACCATCGGAGCGTTTAATAAAAAGCAGTTTTATTGCGCTGCGCTTCAGTCTCTGCTCGCTCAGCAGAAACTCACATGTGTGTTTAGCAGGACACTCAAATGCCACACGTTGGAATCGTGGACGGCTGTCAGCGCGTCGTTCGCTGAGAACATATGAAGACAAAAATGTACATTGTTCTGCGGCTCGTTAAACTCCCTGACTGTCTGAACTCTGAGGGAACGACGTCTTCAACACCAGAGCCAACGGGAAAGTACTTTCAGTATTTTACAATACTTCGGAGGGTACTTTATTGCATGTTTATACAGAATGGGGCTTTGTGTTATAGTTTAATATGTAAATGTTCAGAGTCTGGTCACTTTTAGGGCTTCGTCTTTTCAGTGGTTTCAGGTAACACTGGTGGGAAGTAACCAAGTGCATGTGGAACGTTTTGCCTGCAACATGCTAAGGATGTGTTTTGGACGTTGTTGGGAAACACATTGAAGATGTTCTTTATAAAACGTTGCCTCAATGTTACCTGATAACAAAAGAAGAACATTTTCAAAGCAACATTCGGATAATGTTTTTAAGAGGTTATTCTTTTTTCATAAAACGTTCCTGTGACGGCAAATATTAACACGGTCATGGTCAACGTCAGATTTGTTTCTAGAGCGCTTTAAAAACAAGCTTTGTTTCAAAAGGATGTTTTAAAAAATCTGATGTCACCGCATTTTGCTTTTGAACAAAACAGACGATGAGCTGTACGCTGATATTGCATGTTTGCGGAGGCATGTGTGAGTTCCCCGCTAGACATGTTTGTTTCCTTTCGTTGTTCTAGGAATGTTTTCAGCGGGACGTTTTATTTTGGTTCCCAGAATGTTCTTCTGAAAGGTAGGACAACGTCCTCGAAAAACATTCTTAACGTTTTTGGTGATAACTTCCTTAAGATGTATGAGCGCATTGAGACAACGAATAGGACGTATAAAAACGAATTTGCATGCCAATATTCACTCGCATGCACTTATAATCACACTCAGTATTCATAATGTCATGTGTGTAAAATATCAGAAAATACTCACACTTTTTTCTGACCATAAAGGTCGTGTCTCGTGTGTAGGCTCTAACTGTTGGATGAGCTATCTGGCCGTGTGTGGTTTGTGAGGGCTGCGTATAAACAGTGTCCGCTGTTTATACTAGGGATGGGAACGATTAATCGAATATTCTAAAGTATTCAGGTATTTGAATATGAGTTATGAATATTTGTATTAATTCTTTTTTTTTGTATTAATTCTTTTTTTTGGGAGTAAGTTGATTACATATTATCAAATTGAATAATTCAATGAATACGACAGAGCCATAGCTAAATGCGGGCAGAGCTGCTGATCTCTCTCTCTAGCGTCCGGTTATACTTCACTCGTGTTTATGTCCAAATCCATCAGATGTAGCTAGTTCTAGCCAATGATATGGCTGCTGCCCCTCCCTACACGCAGACCACGCAGACTCAAACCTCATTTTAGGCCCATATTTTACCAGTCATAGTCCGGTAATTATTTACACTCTATGAAGAGTCCTACACAACAGACACGGAGGAAAAGGAGTAATGTGTGGAAATATTTCGACCAGGTTAGTGAGTGCGGAGTAGAGGTCAAACTATGCCAAATTAAACTTATATACCATGCTATACCGCAACCTCCGTTCCAGCTGAGAGGGTCTTCTCTACAGCTGGGCTGATTGTGAATCGCCTCCACACATGAAAGCTGTAGGCCTATAACTGTGATCACCAGTTCAATACATTTGACAAATTCGACTTGGTTTCTACACTTATTTGACACTTATGTATGTATTTCAAAAAAATTGGGTAAAAAATTGGGTAAAACCTGCTCATCAGCCACACTATGAAAGCCTGCAGCCTGCACTCATTCTCTGCCGGATTGTTGCCGTGAACGGTTCGTTGCCGTGAACGGTTCGTTGCGTGCCGCTCTACCTTTTTACCAGCAGATTTATTGACAACTTTACCTGCTTTTGCCTCTCACTCATTGTTGTGTCTCTCCCAGGAGGAATCCAAGGCCTTCCACACTCCCGACTCCAGCCAGGCCTCTCCACCCTGGAACAGCTGTTTCCCACTGCCGCCATAACCAACCTCCACTCCCAGCTCCCCTAATAAACAAATGTTACGCTCACAGCTGATCCGTGACTTGTACTAGCTGCTGGTCGCATTTAAAAAAGAAGAAAAGACTTCTGATCAATCGGAACGATAAAGCACGTTATCTCTAAGATAATAACATTCTGGCAACAAATCTAACTTGCAGCTGAAAACGTTATAAGAACAGTAGGGCATAACGTTCTAGCAATGTTATCAAACACATTTCATAAAGGTTATTACCAAGCATTGTAAGAATGTTTTTAGAGAACGTTGTCTCCTCTCAGAAGAACGTTCTGGGAACCAAAAGAAAGCTCCCCGCTGAAAACATTCCTGGAACAATGACTAACATTTTTAGAACCAAAGATTTCTAGATGGGTTGTCACTAGCTACCAGAGGTGAACAAAGTACTCAGATATTGTACTTGAGTAAAAGCAGAAGTACTCAGATCTTGTTCTTGAGTAAAAGTAGAAGTACTCAGATGTTGTACTTGAGTAAAAGCAGAAGTACCCAGATGTTGTACTTGAGTAAAAGTAGAAGTACTCAGATATTGTACTTGAGTAAAAGTAGAAGTACTCAGATCGTGTACTTGAGTAAAAGTAGAAGTACTCAGATCTGGTACTTGAGTAAAAGTAGAAGTACTCAGATCTGGTTCTTGAGTAAAAGTAGAAGTACTCAGATGTTGTACTTGAGTAAAAGTAGAAGTACTCAGATCTGGTACTTGAGTAAAAGTAGAAGTACTCAGATCTGGTACTTGAGTAAAAGTAGAAGTACTCAGATCTTGTACTTGAGTAAAAGTAGAAGTACTCAGATCGTGTACTTGAGTAAAAGCAGAAGTACTCAGATCTTGTTCTTGAGTAGAAGTAGAAGTACTCAGATCTTGTTCTTGAGTAAAAGTAGAAGTACTCAGATCGTGTACTTGAGTAAAAGCAGAAGTACTCAGATCTTGTTCTTGAGTAGAAGTAGAAGTACTCGGATCTTGTACTTGAGTGAAAGTAGAAGTACTCAGATCTTGTACTTGAGTAAAAGTAGAAGTACTCAGATCGTGTACTTGAGTAAAAGTAGAAGTACTCAGGTCTTGTTCTTAAGTAAAAGTAGAAGTACTCAGATCTTGTACTTGAGTAAAAGTAGAAGTACTCAGATCTTGTACTTGAGTAAAAGTAGAAGTACTCAGCTCTTGTACTTGAGTAAAAGTAGAAGTACTCAGATCTTGTTCTTGAGTACAAGTAGAAGTACTCAGATCTTGTACTTGAGTGAAAGTAGAAGTACTCAGATCTTGTTCTCGAGTAAAAGTAGAAGTACTCAGATCTTGTTCTTGAGTAAAAGTAGAAGTACTCAGATATTGTACTTGAGTAAAAGTAGAAGTACTCAGGTCTTGTTCTTGAGTAAAAGTAGAAGTACTCAGATCTTGTACTTGAGTAAAAGTAGAAGTACCAGAGTGTAGGAATACTCCGTTACAGTAAAAGTCCTGCATTCAAAATGTTCCTCAAGTGAAAGTAGAAAAGTATTATCATCAAAATATAGTGAAAGTAGCGACAGTGAAAGTAGTCGTTGTGCAGATTGGTCCATTTCAGAATAATATATATAATAATAATAATAATCGTTATATTTATTATAGCGCTTTATCAAAGACTCTCAAAGCGCTTTACAAATACACATTACACACACAGATCATATGTATTGGTCATTTACTGTGGACAATACCCACAGGAGCAAATCCGGGTGAAGTGTCTTGCCCAAGGACACAACGGCCTGACGCAGTGGGGTACACATATGATGTGTTTTATAATGTTTGATCTTTAAAGTGTTCTCAAAGCTGGTGAAGGTGCAGCAAGTCTGAAGTACTTTGTAGACTGCAGGGTAGCTGGTGGAGGTGCAGCTAGTCTGAAGTACTTTGTAGACTGCAGGGTAGCTGGTGGAGGTGCAGCTAGTCTGAAGTACTTTGTAGACTGCAGGGTAGCTGGTGGAGGTGCAGCTAGTCTGAAGTACTTTGTAGACTGCAGGGTAGCTGGTGGAGGTGCAGCTAGTCTGAAGTACTTTGTAGACTGCAGGGTAGCTGGTGGATACTCTGTAAAGAACTCTTCTGCTGTGAAGCTTGTATTCCTCAAGTCTCACGTTCTCCTCCTGATGGTCCGGCTGCTCATTCTTTAGTGTCTGTCGCCCCCTGGTGGTCAGTCTGTTAAAACGGGATCTGATCTTGAAGCATTGTTGGAAATCTAACTTCGATACTAGATCAACTTTATTATCATTGGACAAATAAATGCACTTTGCATCCAACCAGGAAGTGCAAAGAGAAGTAACGTGCATGAGGTTTCAATTAACTCACATAACTAATAATGTACATAAATGCATAAGCATAGTACATATATTTGGATAAAGTGCTGATTTAGAAGCTCTAATGTGCAGGTCGTAGGCTTATATAAGTTAAACACAGTTGTAATGAATATTAAATACATAAGTAGAAATACGTAAACCCCCAAAATGATCATGTGTATATTAATAACTCACCCTGTGTTGCCTTCAATTCTTGAAAGGAGCATTGGTTGCTTTTTCTACAACAGCAAAACTATATATGTGTTTTAAATGG
The DNA here is from genome assembly GCA_036324595.1 of Champsocephalus gunnari. Classification (NCBI taxonomy): domain Eukaryota; kingdom Metazoa; phylum Chordata; class Actinopteri; order Perciformes; family Channichthyidae; genus Champsocephalus; species Champsocephalus gunnari. The sequence goes on along the minus strand of CM070434.1, from coordinate 4,533,678 downwards.
TGAAGTTTAATTGAAAATGCATGTGGTAAATTAAACCAAATCCCCTTGACAGTAAAAATGTCTTCTGGAAAACACGGTTTATATTTCTGTCCAAACACGCTTCTTGGATCCCCGTTTCAACAATTCAACAGTTTGTCTTTCTATCGACTGGTTGCATCGAAAAGGAAAAACCTGCTTTTACTGTAAACGTGGTCGTACACATCTGTTCACTCTCATGTAGAACAATACGTTGATTTATTCACCAGGGAAACAAATGGAGAGGCTGCAGAAAATGTGTGTGTTTGAAGATCTCCAGGAAAAGGACAGGTGTCACTTTGTTAGGAAGAGTAGTTTGTTCACACGCCAAGAACACTTAAAGGTGGGGTAGGTAAGTTTGAGAAACCGGCTCGAGATCGCTAGAATTTGAAAATACACAACCGGAGAAAATCTGCCACTTCCTTCAGAGCCCCTCCTCCAACACACAGGAACGCGCACATGACCAATGAGGGCACGAGATAAGTGTGTGCCCCGATGGAAGGCTGACAGGCAGGTAGGCCGTCCCATCCGGTTGTACTTTTTACAGTACCACGGCTTCTCCAGATGACATTTTTTTATGGATTTTTCGTCAAAGCACTTCAGATATTCATTGCTATCTGGATGTTAAGAGCATTCCATGGAATATAACAAAAAGTGTATCTCGAGCCGGTTTCTGAAACGTACCTACTCCACCTTTAAGCGGGCCCTGCAAACAATACATACACACTGTTTATTCATACGTATACTTGACAACTAGTGCAGTAACTTTGCTACGGTGCTGCAAGGCAGGAGCATTCATCGCTTTACTACTCTCTATTCAATTATTCCTCAAAGGAACAGGCGTGTCCAAACTGCACCACCCAGGAAGTGAGAACAGTCCTCCAGATTGAACATGGTCTATTGCAGGGGTTCCCAACCCCCGGTCCGCGCACCGGTACCGGGCCGTGGAGGTGTTACTGCCGGGCCGCGAAATAGCTGTGAGTTTATCGTAATATTTGCAGAATTATAAATATAGAAAAATATTTTATCATAATATTTTTTTTAAAAAGTGTTGAATGTTCGCACCGATACCAGTCATATTATTTCCTCCAGTAGCCTAGTTAATCTTTCACCAGTAAACCGTTGAAAATGGCTTTTATGATGTTCCGAGGGATTCGGCGGCTCAGCCTCGTCTCAGCCTCTCGTGCGCACAAGAAAGTTACCGGTGCGCCAAGTCGGAAGAGGAGCGCACAGGAGACAACTGTTTAATTGACTGTTATGTTTGTGTGGGGAACTGGCAGTGCATACATTATTTGAGATATATTTCAAACTCGGACTTCATTTTAAGGACATGTTGGCCAGGGGTGTAGAGCTATGTTTATTTTATAGCTTTTCTTTTTAATGACTGATTTGAAATGCCATTTTCTTAATGTCTTTCATTTTTTGTAAAGCACTTTGAATTGCCTCGTGTTGAAAAGTGCTATATAAATAAACTTGCCTTGCCTTTGTTTAAGCACCGGATTGGCAAACGGCGGAGTAAACCAGTCTGCCTTGATCTATGAATTCATGTCCGGGACTCTCACGGTATCTGCTGGCCGCAGCTGAGTCATTCTGTAATTTAGGGTACATTTCACATCAACAAAACTGTAAAAAAAAGTGTTCTTTCTCAATAGAACATTCAGTGGTTCAAGTTAGTATATTCCTCAGTGTAACATATCCACTAGTTGCAAAGCTTAAACTTTTATTTGAAGGGAAAGGATGTTTTCACTACTCAGTTTGTCAACTATGTTACGGACAAACTTGATATCATTACAATCATTTGATTAAGTCCTGCACTTCAAGTACAATCCCATTTGAAAAGCCGCGTTCTCACTGCGGTACTTTTCCCACAAAGGTTCATGCGAACTTAGTTCATGCGAACTCTTTAGTTCTCATGAACTAAGCACAGATCGCGTTCACACCGGAAAAAGTCCCTGAGGGAGGATTAGGCAAATGAAGCCGCTGACGTCACTTCTTCTTCTTCTGCTTTGGGTTTACTGGCAGGCCGCAAACCACTTCACGGCGTATACTGCCGCCCGGAGTCCCCGGCCGGAAGTCCCCGGAGTTGGGGAAGGCTTCAGTAGAAGCTGCTGGGAGTCCCAGCAGCTTCTACTGAAGCCTTCCGAGTAAATCGCCAGAACGCCGACACCTCCTCATCTCCACCGCTCCCATGTTTTATTTTGTGTTGCCATAAGTTAGTCTCTCTGCGTTTGTGCGCTGGGCTAATGCTAATGCTAATAATGCTAATGCTAATGCGAGGATAATAAAATGGCGGCTTCACAAAACTTTTTTGGGAGTGTTACGGGGCATGGTTTGCAATCCGCCCAGCCAATCAGGAATATAGCTCTCTTCTCACAAAAGAGCCGCTCGAAAGTCCCTGCTCTCCAGCAGGGACTTTCGAGCGGGTAAAAAGGTTCACATGAACTACTTTTAGTACCGGCTCTTTTTGGTGTGAACGCGATCATGAACTAAGTTCGCATGAACCTTTGTGGGAAAAGTACCGCAGTGTGAACGCGCCTAATGGCTCTTGAGTCTATTCTACCATATATCCAAAGATTTTTAAAAGATTCAAAAATAATTGTATTAAAGTTTTGTTTTCTCATGTACTATGTTCAGCACTGTCATGAAGGATAGGGGTATTTTCTATTATAAAACTACCATACAGGTCATTTTGATAGTTTTAAGAGATGTCACGTAAAACTCCAACCTGTGTAGATTATGCTATAAAGGATATTGTAATGGCAACTTCTGTGTAGCGATGCAGTGGGAGTCACCGACTCAGGAAGGAGACAGGGCAGAGCAGGAGCTTCGATGTCAAACACTGGAGGTTTATTTGGAGTTACGGCCGGAGGATTCACGTCACAAGTCACACAGTCACGGTGAGACTGCACGGGTGGTTGCCACGTCAATTCTGGAGCGCCTCTCTCTCGTCAGCCCATTGAACTGGTTCCACAGAGTAATCAACATATCTAGATAAGATAGTTTAGACAGTTGGGCACACTGAGTCACTTGCGTCCGTCTCTTATGGCCTCGAAGGTGTCATACCCTGGAGTCCACAAACAACAAAGAAGGAAGCGTCCCAGTGCACCCACAACAACAAAGAAGGAAGCGTCCCAGTGCACCCACAACAACAGACCATCTGTGACCTCGTGTGGCCCGGTCACAGAATGGGAACAATAACATTATGGCTCAAGCAGCCTATGTCCTTAAAGGAGATAAACAGACGTCAGGGTTGGTCCTGTACGTCCTATCTAGGAGTCTAGGTCAATCATTTCGCTAACAGATATCAGAAGCACTATTTTATATATTTTAAATTTGAAAAAATGAGGTGCAACATAGTTGACAATGAAAGACACACATTTGACGCAAATAAAATAGTTGCCTGGACACAGTATTAACCATCTATGTTTATTTCAAGGAAGAAGTGCAAAATTCAATTGAAACTTTCAATTTATTCAATTATGAAACACCAAATTCATACAAAATACCGTACATTTGAAATGTACTAACAAGCAAAACAAAAAATCACACAGTGCAAATGAAACATTCCCTCTGATCAGTAAGCGGTGAAGGGTTGGAAGTTCTTCTAATTCAGACATTCAGAATTCATTTCTAATTCACTTCCTACAGAACAGTCTAAATAGTTTACATTGAGAAATTTGACGGTTTTATCGAAAGTGACTTGTGTGTCAGACAAAGATCAAACCCACGCTCGAGGAACAAATAAAGAACAGTTTTTAAAGTAATGGTTTTGTAATGGGTTCAAACCAGCACAGGAGTCCAAGTGAAGCCTTACCGAATAACGAAATATTAAAGAATAGTACAACATTAATATTCAACAGAACAGTTCTATTCAATTGCAACATTCAGTTGGACCTTTTAGAAACTAGACCAGATGTCTTTGTCAATCTCCACGTGGCGTGAGGGCACTGACTTTGGAGGAGGAATCGCTCTCAAAGTGTCCTCAAAAGGGTACAAAAGCACATCCTCTCTCAGTGGCCAGAAGAACCGGGTGACTCCGGCAACGTGCACGCACTTTACCTGCACACGTGTGTCCATGACCTCCTGAGTGACTCCTGGGTAAATGTCTTCATCGTATTTAAGGGCACACCACTGGCCAATTGAACCAGGACCCCACAGCCTTTCATTCTCTTTGCTGTTGCCTTTAGGTGCTCGAGGCAGCGAAGGGGTCGTCTGCTGAACCTCAAAACTAAAAGTATGAGTGTCTTCACAGCGACACTCATAACTTTGTCTGGCGGTGTAAGGGCAACTTACATCTCGACACAAGATCTCTCCTGGTGCCCCTGTGACGACCACCTGGTGGATACCTATAGTTGAGGGCGCTGCTGGCAGATCAATCAATCAATCAATCAATCAATCAATCAATCAATCAATGTTTATTTATATAGCCCAATATCACAAATGTTACATTTGTCTCAGTGGTCTTCACAGTGTGTACAGAATATCAGTATGACAATACGACACCCTCTGTCCTTAGACCCTCTGTCCTCAGACCCTCTGTCCTTAGACCCTCACATCGTACAAGGAAAAACTTCCAAAGAAAACCCAGTTTAAAGGGAACATGGAGAAACCTCAGGGAGAGCAGCAGAGGAGGGATCCCTCTCCCAGGACGGACAGACGTGCAATAGATGCCGTGTGTAAATTGAAAAGATAATACATTTGCAACATAGGTAGTCCAGATGTTTGGAAATGCATGTGTGTATAATAGGAAGATGAATCCACGAGGATATCCATCAGGACCGATGATCCAGGACCACAGCCACAACTCAAGATCCAGCGCTCGCGATCCAGGACACAGGACCGCAGGATCATCCATGACTCCGGATCCCAGCGTATATAGACACCAAAAGGAAAGACAATGTATGTCTGGCATCTTGTTAATTGCTTCATCCACAAGATTCTCTCCGATGGAGAACACCCTAACTGTCCCGCTGTAGAGATGTTATGCTGAAGGGATGTCATGACCTTGGCTAACAAGACTGTCAGCCGTTCCCTCCAGGAGGCCTCCCACTCCATCTGGAGCACCCTTCCCATGGCTTGCTTCAAAAAAGTTCCATGTCCCCCTTTTGAAACCACGGTTCATCAGCTCGTGGACCATGGACCGTCACTGAAGAAATGCGCCACCTCCACAGAAGGATACGAGGCCTTCACTTCATCCAGGATGGGGGACAAATGTGCCCGAATGGCAGGTGGGCCTTTCCCCTTTGATGCCTGATGTGCTCTGCTGTCCCACCAGCATGAAGAATTCCTGTGTGGAGCGTTGCTTGCTTCTGGTTTGGGGCAAAGTGCATTGCCTGGATTTCTGAGTAGTTCTCCGAAAAGTCCACATGAATCAAGCATTCTTGGTTGGTCATGCTTTTTTTCTTAATTCACGGTAGTGGGTGAACTGGCTTTTAATGTTAAATGTATGCCGTTTGAAATGTCTCAATTGGCCTTGAAACATCTCCAGCAGATCCGCCAACACGATGTCCTTTTTCTTCTTCACCGTGATTTTCATGGGGACCTTGTCCTTTTTACCATCTTTGTTTTTCTTTTCTCCGATGACTGTTTCGGTTGACCACTGAGTGAGTTCGACGTTTGCCTGAAGGTTAACTTCTGCTGCTGTGGCAAACTCCTGTCCTTTGCAGTGAGGACACTCGTTGTCAGTCCTTTGAATTTGGATTGCAGCTTATTGATGATGTCAGGTCTTCCATGTCCACGCTCCTAATTAACTTGAGAGTGAGAAGCTTTTCAGCCAGAGAGGAAAGACTCTCATGAACCTTGCAAAGACAGGTTTGTCTGTCTGCAAGTGTTGGGTTAACTACGCATACGACAGAACAAGGAGTAAGAGAGATTGTAATTAGGATGTTCAGTGAGAAATGTCCTGTGGAGGTTTCTCAGGGAATCTTTTAAAAACCTCTTCTGTTTCTTTATCTTCCGCCTGGTGATTGTTTGTGCTTTGGCTGCTGTCGATCGGCTGCTTTCATCCCTCGTCACGTAAGCAATGACGCTGTCTTGAATTCGGAAGCATAGGCTTCGGTACTTCATATTGCCTTGAGCAGGATTCTCGTTCCTCTTTCTGGAGATGTGTAGTGCTGTACGAACTTCTTTTTGTAATCCATACTTTTTAAGGATTAGAATGTGTGACATTGCCTGCCTGTGTGTTCTCCTTTTGGCGGTGGCAAAGGCGTCCTTGATGTTGGCCATGATGAACAAGCAATGATCTCCGCACTTCGCCAGAAACAGGGACATCGTGAAGCCGTCGCCTTGTCTTCGATGCCGGGGACTCTGAGACCGCACAGCGTCTGTTGAGTCTTTTGCGTAGCTTGTCTGTTGTTGATTTTTGTTTCCCGAGCAAATGTTTCAGTTTTTGTATTTCTCTGTGTCATTTTGAGTGTTCTCTCCTGGCCTTGTTTCTTCCAGCTTTTTTCTGTCTGAAATAAACAAAATAAATGACGTTACAGATAATGTGCTGTGTGTACAGCATATTAATGGAAACCTTCTACTTTGTTACACAATGTTCCTGTTGAAAACATAAACCTGTTTCTACCTGGTTTCCTGGGGTGGATGGACAACTTCAACGTGGCTGTCTGGACTGTCTGGTGGTGGAGCTAAGCTGTCAAGCCTGTGCTGTCTTTCTCTGCTTCTCTGCTGTGCCTTCCTCCAATAGGCCCTCTTGCTTCTTGTATCTCTGCCACTGTTTTCACCTTTCCTTCTGATCTGAACCTGTGCCATGCCTCTCTCTGCTTCTCTAAATATGCTGCCCTTCTTGCAGGATCAGCATCTCGACGAGCCCTGTATCTCCGCTGTTTCTCAGCCGCTGACATCTATTTTAAATAATTGGATAAAAAAGTGTGTTGGACATATGTAGAATGATAATGCTGAATCAATGGACATGGAATGTACCCTACATTGTAGAATCACTCAGCTGTTTTATGAAGTGAAGGAAAACCTCCTTCACTTCATAAAATGGCTGCAGCATCAGGAGGCAGCGGGACGTGTAACTCCGCTTCTGAGAAGTGAAGCACCAGCGCGCCGAGAGCTGTGCCTTTTTACGCACCGCCTTCGCTGTGTTTACCTTCATCAGAACAGCGAGTGATTTCAGGCTGCTACGTGTTAACCACACACACACCTCTACACACACCTCTACACACACCTCTACACACACCTCTACACACATCGAACTGCCCGATTACTCCCCCTTTTATTAGTTTTATGAAGGATATGTCCAGTCACCAAGGCGCATGATGTGTGTCTGTCTGTCTGTCTGTCTGTCTGCCTGCCTGCCTGCCTGCCTGCCTGCCTGCCTGCCTGCCTGCCTGCCTGCCTGCCTGCTTGCCTGCCTGCTCTGCTCTGCTCGTGTTTGTGTCTGTCCGACACCGGCATTTGTTTTCAAATGACCATGAACAGTAATTTACACACATTTGGCTAACTCCATAGGTAGCCTATATGCGGATGTTCCCAAAATAAATTAGTTTAATTTTAATCTCGATGTAGTGCTAAATGCTGTCGGACGTGCACCGGAACGAACGTCACTATAATAATATCTTCTGAAAACAAATGTGTCACCAGTGTCACACGCACGCACGCACGCGCACACATATACACACACACACACACATTCCATGTATACATCACTTCAGGGGACATTACATTGACTTACATGCATTTCCTGGAGACTTATCCTAACCTTAACCATAACCAACACATGCCTAACCCTAACCCTAACCAAGTCTTCACCCTGAAATGAATGACCCCCCTTATGGGGACCTCCATTTTGTCCCCATAAGGCAGGCGAGTCCCCACACGTGACTATGTAAACAGATTTAGGTCCCCACAAGTATAGTAACACACACACACACACACACACACACACACACACACACACACACACACACACACACACACACACACACACACACACACACACACACACACACACACACACACCCTTCATAATGCGCCCTCGTTTTCCCATCACTGGATTATCCGTAAATCATACTAACAAAACCAAAATGTTGATTTATCTGTTTTCTCGTTTTGGTTTAAAAACGAAATAACGACACCGGTTCTTTTTTAAACGAATATGTTTTGAATGCATATTGTTCTAGTATTTGTTCAAGCTGTTACATACAATTAGCCTCTGTTGCTACCTGCTGGTGGTGAGTAAATATTAAAATCAGTTAAAATGGACAACCGGTCCGCGATTTTCTTTTAATGTATCTGCCGGTCCTTGGCACAATAAAGGTTGGGAACCCCTGGTCTACGTTGTACTGTGATATCTTATTTATACAGTTACTATAACAGTTTGATGAGTCCTATAGGGTGCCTTTGATCGCAGTGCAGCGTGGGAGAGTGGGTCAGGTTGGGCCAAAACAGAGGCACCGTAGTCCAGCTGGGACGGGAATAATCCAGAGACCAACCTTTTACGGGAAGAAGTTGAAAAACAACATTTAAGTCTGTAAAGGAAGCCAGGAGAACATTTCAATATCTTAGTTAGAACTTCAAGGTGTGTGTGTGTGTGTGTGTGTGTGTGTGTGTGTGTGTGTGTGTGTGTGTGTGTGTGTGTGTGTGTGTGTGTGTGTGTGTGTGTGTGTGTGTGTGTGTGTGTGTGTGTGTGTGTGTGTGTGTGTGTGTGTGTGTGTGTGTGTGTGTGTGTGTGTGTGTGTGTGTGTGTGTGTGTGTGTGTGTGTCGTCAGCAGAGGGCAGCAGCGACTTTAAAGGGGCCCTAATATACAATGTTCCATATTTGCTCTTATTCCTTTTCACCTACACTGTAACGGAGCGTCCACATTACAGCTTCAACAAAAGCTTGGAGCTGGGCGTGTCTGGAGCTTGGGGATTTTATTCAAGCAACGCGACCAACAACCAATCACATGAATCTCCCGCCCCCGACATACAAAGCAAAAACCCCGGGGATTTTATGCGAGCAATATATATATATATATATATATATAAACTCCCCAAACAGGCGAAAACCTACCAGTTTCCCCCACTGTCTCTGCCCCCTCCCTCCATGCTGGTTCCTCCGGTTTGTATCCCGGTAAGTGAAGAGGGTCTGGTCATACAAAACCGGGTGATTTGCTACGGCGATAGTTAGTTTCTCCTCCGACTTTTTTGAAATATAGAAATGAACGGCGGGATATCTCTCCCAGCTTAGACGCGGTTTGATTGGCTACGGCTTGAGCTGTCAGATTTTGGGAAACGGGATTTGATTGGCTGGCGCTGGCTACTCCGGCGTCTCCGGCGACAGAAGTTGAACATTGTTCAACTTCTGACACCGGAGACGGACCGCTCTGCTACCCACAATTCAGTTCGGCGAAAAAGCGCGGCTACGTGACGTCACCCCATTGAAAGTGAATGGGCAGCTTGGAGCAGCTTGGAGCAGCTTGGAGCTTTCGACGCTGTCGACGCTGTAGTGTAGACGGGCCGTAAGACCGAACAGTACAAGCTTCTTGAAGAATATGGTTTGAAAGTTTGAAAATCTACGAAAAATACTTTCAAGTATTTTTTTGGTATGAAACTTCTTCTACTTACTTTAATTAGTGTAATAAACAAGTAACATGAAAATGGTTCATGTCATGCATTTGGAACCCCCCCTACATGTCTATATCACAGAGATGGTATTCGGGTCTGACCCGGCAGTGAAAGTGGAGGCTAAAAGGGGTCAGAAACACGCGCACACGCACACACGCACACACGCACACACAGCAGTGAAAGTGGAGGCTAGAAGGGGTCAGAGGGTTCAAATGCGATATACAGTATATATATATCGTAATTTTCCACACACAAAAAGACAGATAGACAGACAGATTTACACGAATACACACACAAATACACACACAAATACACACCGCACCTGTTAGTGAAAGTGGGGGTCAGAGGGTTCAAGTCTCAAATGTGTAATGGGTAAGCTCCTCCCACACTGGGATACATTATACTCTGCACTTAACGTACAGTATACTCACAATACTATCAGACAAAATGAGCAACGCAAGTGAAGAGAGGACAGCCCTGGGCGATATGGAATACATCCTTGAGGAGGATGTTATGGAAATCTAGGACCCAACACTGTGGAGAGTTCAAGTCAAAGTGATCAAAACAAATAAATGGTGAATCAGTCAGAGCTGTCTTTCTAGTTATTTATTTGAAGCTTCACATAACATAAGATACAATAAAAAAATAATAGTCTGCGTGAGTGTGCGCCATACGATGTGGTAGCAAAGCTTATATAGGAAAGGAGTGGGAAGGTTAGAAATCTGTCTTCACACGGTCACATTGTTATTAGACATCTTCTGTCCTTGAGCGGTAGATAGCATAACGGTGCTCAGAGTAGGGGAGTTCTGGTGTGACTGTGTGTGAGTCTCAACCCAGTAGCCAAAGCAGCTCTGTGGCCTTGAAGCGCCTGGGCATAAACCCAAAGTAGAGTAGATGACATCTCAGGAAATGAGAAGCATTTGGTTTAAGCATATAAGGATATAATTAAAATGTCCACTACACTAACCATTCAGTGTTCTGTAGCCGGTCAATGTCTTCCCCATCGTCCATGTCGTCGCCATCATCCTCCCCACTTGACGTCCCTGACGGCTCAAATCTGTAGGGTTCAATGATGTCCTGCGCTTCCTCATCGTTACTTCCATCTTCCGTGCCACTTTCCTCATCTATCCTGTCCGAAAAACTCCGCCATGTTTACAATCACAGCCGGGCCCATCTTGTGACGTCACGGCCGCTATCGTCTGCAACTTCCGGTAGGCTCAGACGGCCGTTATTATTACAAATTATTTTTTAATTTTTAATAATTAATTAAGTAATAATTAAAATTATTTGAAATTGTCAGTTTTAAAGTGCTTTTTAATGTTTAGTCAAAATGTTTATAGTTTATTAGGATCCCCATTAGCTGCTGCATAACAACAGCTAATCTTCCTGGGGTCCACAAATAACATAAAACATGACATTCGACAGTACATTACAAGACAATGATACAAATCGTGTACCGCGTCAATTTTCCTTCAAACAGTGACTTTCATATCAACCATCACATACGGCTTATTTTTGATTCCCCATTTCCTTGGAAAAAAAGAAAGGAAAAGAATAATAATAATAATAATAGTGATTTTACAAATGTCTCCCTTCGCTTCTTTTAGAGTAAAACAAACTAAACAAATACAATCCTCGTCGTAACTGTGAAAGGCTGTGTGTGTGTGTTTGTTAGCGAAAGTACCACATTCCTGCATGTGTTTAAAAAACCTATATGAATCGGTGTGCTGCTGTATGTTCACCGTAACCTGTCTGCCGCTTGTGTAATTTATAATCTGTGGGCTTCTAGATGCGTCTTCAATCCTCTTTTGAAGCTTGCTTTAGTTCAGGGGGGTCAAACTCAAGGCCCGGGGGCCACATTCGGCCCGCGACTTCATTTCATGTGGCCCCACAAGAGCTTGCAAAGAATATAATATGTTTATTATACGGTTACATGCTACAGAAGGATGTTGCCCATAAACTACATGTCCCACAATGCATCTCAAATATGACTTTTTTCTCAGAATTTGCCTTTTTTCTTCAAAAATATGCATTTTTTCATAGAATTCCTTTTTCTCAGAATTAGATTTTTATTTCAAAATGTCACTTCCATTTATTTTTTCTCCAGAATATGGCTTTTCTTTTTAAATCCTTTTGGGACATACGCACTGAAGAGACTTGCAATTATTTGCCCTAGACTTCTGCTTTCAGACGTAGTTAATTATGAAGTTATTACCCTATCCGATGATAATCCAAAGCAGAGGCAATGATGTCATATAATACATTATTTTATATATTAAATATTTATATATGTATTTTGATATAGTCTTAAAGTCACAACCGGCCCTTTGAGTGCAACCATAATGCTGATGTGGCCCGCGATGAAATTGAGTTTGACCCCCCTGCTTTAGTTGTTTCTTTAGAAATCTGATCTGGCCGTGTGTTCCATGCAGCCACGGCTCTACACAGCACTGGGCTCTTCATGGACTCTGCTTTGGCTTTAGGGATTTCATAGCAACCTCTTGTGGCATGTCTCGTTGTATATGTATGGATGTTAGAGCTCGGTGTACGTTGCTTATATAGACAGGTTGGATGCTCATTTATGTTTCTCAAAAAGACAAGGAGTGATACCATCAGCCTCTCCGTGACTAATGTCCAGGAGAGCTTGACATGCATTTTGTTTACATGATGTCGTGGTGTACACCTAAGGGCAAGCCGAGCTGCTCTGCTTTGAACCAGTTGCAGCTTTCCCAGGTCCCTCTTGTTTGCCCCTGACCAATCACTGAGCAGTAGTCCAGTTGTGAAAGGACTAGAGTCTCAATGACTTGTCTTGTCAGTTGCGGTGGTAAAAACACTGAGCACCTCTTGATGACGGATATATTCCTCCCCATCTTTGCCACCACTGACTCTAGGTGTTTCGTCCATGATACATTGTTCACTAGGATGAGTCCCAGGAGCTTTGCTTCCTCCGCCTGCTCAACCTCTACATTATTCAGCATCAGATTCTACTGCGGTTTAGACCTTAGTACGTCATTTGTGCCAAATACAATACTTTTTGTTTTTTTAATGTTGAGCACTAATTTGTTGCTGGTCACCCATTCCATGACTGTTTCCAGTTCTTTGTTCAGAACATCAGTTTTCTCACCCATTGTGGGAGCCTGTGTATATATTGTCGTGTCATCCGAGTACATAGAGACTTGTGCTTTTTCAAGAGCTAATGGAAAATCATTTGTAAAGATTGAGAAGAGTAAAGGACCGAGTGAACTTCCTTGTGGAATTCCACTTGCAACACGTCTAGCACTGGAGATACTGCCATTAAAGTATACACTGAGTTCTGTTATATAGATGGCTTTCTAGCCATGATATCGCCTTTGGGGCAAAACCATAGCACTCCAATTTGTCAAGTAAAATTCTATGTTCTATCAAATCAAAGGCAGCGCTATAATCTAATAGTACTGCTCCCACCATTTTCTTCACATCAATCTCTTTCATCCATTGATCTGTCATGTGTGTAAATGCTGTGGCTGTGGAGTGACCCTCTCTATTCGCATGTTGATACTCACCCACCTCTTCTGTCCTAACTTTACCCAGCTCAAAGGTGCAATTTTTATTTTTCATAATACGTTCTCTAATATTAACATCGAACATGTTAACTTGGGGATTTTGAGTTACAATTAACTAAACATTTTCGATATAATCGGTTTCAACAAACGTTTTAAGTATTCGACATTCCGTTTTGAGTACTACTCAATTGAAATGTTTTATTCATATTGGGGTTTAGAGATAATACAAATATTTAAGTTAAATCTACCTGATTTTCATATCTACTGTGCTAACAAAATAGCTAGTTGAAGAGATATGAAAATGTTTAAGTTAAAGATACTTGATCTTTATATGTACAGTGTTAACACAGATTATTAGTTTAACTTAATATATCCATGTTTCTTTAACTTAAAACAATATGTTTGTGTCACTTAAAAAATACTAATAAATATAACTCAATTGATAAGAGTATACTTTAACTTAAAACATTTCAGTTATGGTACTCAAACATTTCGATGTAATCAGTTTTAAAAAAACGTTTGAATTCTATTAACTTGTCAGGTTTTACAGTGTACTGTGTGTTTGATTTAAAGGAGTCCTTTCATGTGGGAGAGAAACTCCATCTGGAGGCAACAGACACTTTTCAGGAGTCGGCAACAGGCGGACCGCGGTCCGGATCCGGACCCAGACGCCGACCCGGAGCTAAATACATTAATAGGGGATTTTTCGGCGCCTCCCGCTTTTTTAACGCTGATTTGGGTGACTTGTGTAATTCGTGGAGAACTCTTCGGTTCTCTTTTGGAGGTGGGGGGGAGTCCGTCAGTCCGACTAACGGACAACTTCTCACTTCAAAAAATAAGAAGAAATCTAGCCCGCAAAAATAATTAAACGAGCGAGTACCTGTTTTTCCTGGCCAAGGACAGGTTCCTTGAACACAACACGAGCGTAACGTGTCTTCACGTGGTATGTCTCGTCTGAAAGGAGTGCTGACAGAGAGCACCGGAACGCCGCTCCAGCCCTTCAAATATTGCAGTACTCATAAGGAGCCGTACACATGCCGCAGTGTTTGCGTGGCTGTGTCTTTAGTTGTCAGCTCAGTGGCGATCTGTTGTTATTAGCATCTGGTTAGCTAGCTATGCTAACGAATTTAAAGAGCTTTTCTACAACCAGGTGGAAGAGAGCTCTCTCCTGAGAGGCTCAATAACCTCAGCTCAGTGAGGTTAAGGCACACCTTGATATGATCAATATAGTTATTAATGAGACTAAATGAAAAACAGGTATAAAATACTATATGATAGTAACAAAAAAGTTGTTGTGATTTGTAAAAATATCCAAAAAGAAAAATATGCTTACAGTTCTGTTTCATCTGGTGCTGAGAGATGTATCCATAGATCTCTTCATGTTGCTCTCAAAGTGCACCAGATTGATGCTTTCAACTTCAATATTTAAAAAAAAATCTTCCCGGGGGAGCATGCCCCCGGACCCCCCTAGAGGAGGTTAGCCCCCCCCCCACTTAAATCATGTTCACATGGATAGGATACTAAATACATTTGCACACATCTTGTGTCCATATCTTTCTGTGTTGGTGGTCACGCCACACCGTGCACGTGCATGCGTGCGTGAGTCATGGTGAGATATCTGGACTAAGAGGTTGCTTTTTCTTTGCACAGCATGAAAGAAAGGCCAAAGTGAATGGGCTGTGATTTTAGTCTTTTTTAAGCAGAGGTTGAGTTCAATCATTTGTACGGCCCTCGGAGGATGTTGTAAAAATTGAAAGGAAAAAGGTTCCCCACCCTGCTGTAAGTAATAATAAAAACCCTTCATGTATAACTTAACATCTCTGTCTCCTATTGATCCGAGTATATTATAAAGAATAGCAGTTAATCGAAGCGTTATAGCGCAGGCCTTTGTCAGGTGGTATATTACGCTGTTCGAATAGTTCTCTCTTTAAACTCCTGGCAGGACAATAAGCTCCTGCTCAATTCTCGCACTGAATTTAAAAAAAGCGAGTGAGGGACTGCAATATAAGAGGGAACGAAAGAGAAACTTTAAAACTGCTATATTGTTATGATGTGTAAAGACTGATATTGTTCTATAATCGTCTGAAACTGTCGAGTCATGACGTGAAACGGTTAGCAAAGAGAAAGGGACTCTCAAGCTGCAGCTACACTTTATTTGATTTATCTAAAATTAAGCACTTTTAAGAATGCACACATTTTCAAAAGCTATTTTATTTATTTTCTCTATTTTATTTGTAAATGCAGTCCCGAGAGGAACATTACACACACACACAGTATTTAATGTTAATAGACAATAAATATTGTTGTTCATTGTACTTTCTTTATTTGATTGGCAGTCAGCTGTTGATGACATGCAGACGTTGATAAAGCTGCAGCTACTTCAATAGATATCACACTGAAGCAAGTTAGACATGTTGATGTTCCGGACCTTTGCATGGGGACATTTTCTCTAACTGGACCTCGTTGAATTTTAGTTGAAGAGCCCCTGCTGTAGATGCACAGAAAACTAGCAAAGCGAAACACTTTTGAATGAAAGCATGAGTAAAGTGGTGATAATGAAACATCAAAGTGTGGTTTTCATGTTGCACGTGTTTCTATCAGAGGTGTGGACTCGAGTCACATGACTTGGACGGTCGACGAGTCACCAATTTGATGACTTGAGACTCGACTTGGACTTGAACACCAATGACTCGGGACTCGTGGACTCGAGCCTTCTGACTTGAGGTGACTTGATCATTTAATTCAGAGGCCTCCAACACGCCGATCGCGAGCTGCCGCTAGAAGAGCAGACTCCCGTCGGGGAGAGCAGAATCTTCAGCCGCTCCTACTCTTGCTGAGAATCCTTGCAGGCAGGGGCGGTCTTTATTTACACCATGCGGCCAATCATATGCGAGGACACACTAGGATCATACCATTATGTGGAAGAAGGGTGGGGGGCACAGCAGGTGTAGTGGTACAGGCCAGCTGCCAGGGCCGGACTGGGACAATAAGTCAGGCCGGGAATTATACACCCAGCCAGGCCACTACCAGTTTTCTTTTGTGCCATTTTCCTGGATTTATTTGTCAATATTTACAGCGTTGCTGCCCGTAGTGATAGCCCTACACTTTAAATCTACTACCCCAGAATAAACATATGGACATATGGGTTTATTTAAAAAAAATGTGCCAAGCTATTTAGGAACCTATCCATGTGAACATATTTTAAGTGGGGGTGGACCTCAAATCTTCTAGGGGGGGTCCGGGGGCATGCTCCCCCGGTAAGATTAGTTTTTTAAATGTTGGACTTAAATGAATCAATCTGGTGCATTTTGAGGGGGAAATAAAGAGACTACACCCATATGAAACAGAACTGTATACATTTAAATAATCATAAAAACATGGCCATAACCAATAACACACCATCCATCAACAACAACAACAACAACAACATCCCATATCCAATATGAAAAAACATTGAAACTTGTTTATTTATTTGTTTTTTGTTCATTTATAGTTGTGAGTGTGCCTGGGATCCTGAACCAGCCTCTCCTGTCTCCCTCCTCCCCCCTGCTCCTCTACCCCTCTCCCCCCTCTCCTCTACCCCTCTCCCCCCTGCTCCTCTTTGAGACGGCAGCAAAGACTAGTTTTAACTCTCAACAAGTTTTTAAAGTTTATCTTACCTTTTGTAGTGGCAATTTCTTATATTACTTTATATGGTAAAACCAAATGATGATATTATGCTTAGAAACTGTTTGGTAAACTCGACCTGTTGTACCACACGGTAGCTTCCTGCCAAGGTCGTACCTGGAGAATGCGGCTCTGCCTATGAGAGCATCGTAAGATAACAGTCAGGAGAAAGTCTTATCTCTTTTCCTTTCTGCACAGCAACAACACACACACACACACACACACACACACACACACACACACACACACACACACACACACACACCACACACACACACACACACACACACACACACACACACACACACACACACATTATACCCTGTGCACACTCCTGCAGACTATCCTATACTCTGTGAGACCTGTGCCTTTGAAGTTTCAAATAAATAACCAACAAGACAACGCTGTTTGCTTTCACCAGTTTATTATTGATTACTCTCATTGTACATCTTTGCAGTATTGACGAGTCTAAAATATCCACAACACTTTTTTCACCTAGTTAACATTTTTTTGTTATTATTCATGCATATTTTACTAATCACTCCCCCCTCAAATGGAAATATGTGTTTACATAAATGGTGACCAAACCGTTTGAGACCCACTGAGAACTTAGACTAAGTTAACTATCTAAACACTCAGTCCTTTACCTCACCTGAGCTGCAGTTATCAGTCTCTCAGTCTGACAGCAGAGAGCGCTCCTCCACCTTGTTGACAGCTCATTATATGTGGGCAGGCCACATCATCTAGTCACCCTCTGTGAGGCAGAGTCGTACCACATTTGCGCAGCGTTGCGTTGTATACAATAAAAAATCCTCAGGCCAGCAGGCCACTTAGCAGGCCAGGCCATCGGGAAACCTCCCGGTGCTCCCGATGGCCAGTCCGGGCCTGCACAGAGCGACGGGGTGCTGAGAGAGTGCAGAGTGCTGCTTTTCAGTGATGTTGGAGAAAGCAAAGCTGAGTGCAGGATTTGTAAAATGAAAATAACCTTCAGAGCAGGTTTATTTTGGTAACCACTCAGGATGTATTGTCCTGTCATGTATTGTCCAGTGAATACGCAGTTACAATAAAAAGTCCTGCATTCAAAATGTTACAAGTAAAAGTACAAAAGTATTGGCATCAAAACATAGTTAAAGTACCACCTGCAGAGGGACCTAGACGCCGGCGCTCTCTCCCCATAGAGACGCCTGGCTGCACATTATCCCTGGCATAGAGACAGATCGTGGGTCCCCCACAACATGTTGTACACAGTGATACACATTCTGTCACCTCGACATCAGGGATCTGATCCATTAAACTCTTTCTGCCACGGTAGCCTAACCTCACTGATCCCTCTTAAAATAGAAAAACACACGTTACTTTACCAGCACAGAGAAAATGGATTATTACATTATTAATGTGACTAATAAAGAGCGGTTTGATTATTAAGAATTATTCTGTTGATCGATTACATTTGGTGAAAAGCACATAAGGACTTGTTTAAGTCAAAGTTTAGGACTTGGACTTGACTTGAACTTGAGACTTGACTGAACTGCCCATCTGACTTGACACTGGACTCGGACTTGAGCGCAAAGACTTGAGACTTGACTCGGACTTGACTGACTGGACTTGAGCGCAAAGACTTGAGACTTGACTCGGACTTGCAAAACAATGACTTGGTCCCACCTCTGGTTTCTAGCATTTCAAGTATGACGTGTTGTCCTAACTAAACACGGAGAAGTTCAGTTCTTGTGCTCCAAACATGTGGAACTAACTCCCAGAAAGCTGCAGGTCCTTTGAACATTTGAAATCCAGGCTGAAGACTTTCCTTTAATTGAACCTTTCACATCTCGCACGGCACTGTAACTTTTTAATCGTGTATTTTATACCCGTGTTATTCTATATGTAAGCTTTTATGTTTATTTGATTCTCTTTACGTTTAGTTTCTCCGTGCACTATTTCTGAATGCTCTTTTTGATGTGTGCTAATCACTACATGAATTGCCCTGTTTTAAAGGTGTATAATGTTGCCTTGTGAAGCGGCTGCAGTATATCCAACATGTACCATATCACTTTATCACTTTATTTTGACATTATTATTTTAATTTGTATTCTATTGTATCTTTAATGTCAGCGGCCGTGGATCGTGAACAGCAAACTCCATTGAAATGTTTGAAAGCAAATTAAAAACCCATTTTTTTAACGTGGCTTTTAATTTGGATCGCTGCCCGTGGTTCATCTTGTTCTCTATTTATTTTAATGTTGTTGGTATGTTTTCTTTTTGTTCTGTAGATTCAAGATGGATAGATGGATGGATAAGTACTTTATTGATCCCAAATGTTTAAGACACAAGAAATAAACAGTACAAAATATTTCTGAAATAGAAATAAAATAGCTGTATATGTGGATGTGGAAAATATACATGTTTCAAGATGCAAGATAGTTCCACCATTATACCATACATACAAGTAGAACCACAGATAGAGAACTATTATAAGAACACTATAATAACATTACAAAATAATAAGGAAAAACATAGTGACATCGAAAATGAAATAAAGCAACATTGAAATAGAATGCAGTAAAAGATCAAATATGCAGTTAAATATAAAATAAACCAGAACACTCTCCCCTCCCATCCTGTCTCTGGGGGAGGAGTCAGGGGGGAGTGGGCCTGCCTCGCGCTTTTAATACAGATGTGCTCCTCGGCGCGACGTGCGGATCCACGGAGACCCGGACACACACACTCACAGACACACACTCACACACACACGGCACCATGACTGCAGCCAGCAACACCTACGACGTGGTGGTGGTCGGCGGAGGAATATCAGGTTGGTGCAATATCACACAAACTTCCTCTCTCTCTGCAGGACACACACACATATCCACACGCACACAACCACACGCACACACATTGAATGTAATGTGCACGCGCTGTGTGTAAGGTGATCAGACAGCTGTTTTCTGGTTGAATACAGAGACTTTTGTCAGGCTGGATTCAGTGTTTTCTTTCTACATCCGTTTTTCTCCGCCTCTTCCGTGAGCCCGTCCAGACACACATACACACACGCACCCGGCGTGCACCGCTGTATCTCAGCCTGTTAAGTAACAGCTAATCAGCCACAGCATACTTTGTGTTACATAACGTTCAGACGGGAGGGGGGTCGTGGATTATTACGGGCTGCATGCGGAAGTCTTTCTAAATGCTTGTTTGTAACGGGTCTGAATTAGAGTCGCTGTGTGCTGCTGAGATTCATGCGCGTCTGCTTCAGCATATGTTGTTGCACTCCGAGCAGCTGTCAGGCGATGTAAGGCTGCTCACATCAAGCATGCGAGTCCTGCATCAGTTAGAACTGCATGGTGATACCGAGCTGTCGGGGTGGATGTATTCCAGTTGCAGCCATAACAGTGTAGTAATACTCTGATCCTGGTGAGGCTTCCTCTGAAAGCACACTGTCTTGTTAGAACACTTGATTTCATGAACACGGGGGGTGTGTAGTTCCTGGGTAGAGATGTGCCGACTGAATCGGTTCCTTTGTTTTGATTGGACGCTTATAGAACATTGTTTCTCTCAGAAGTCTGTTCTCAAAGCGCTGTCCGCCCCTTTAGGGTGGGTTTAATATCTCAACAATAACAACACAGTACTATTGTGATTCCTGGTGTCACTAGAGATGGTGCAGCTCCCCTGAAAGCACACCGTCTTGTTTATTTTTGTCGCTGCTTTTAATTGAACTATTCACATCTTAAACTGCACTGTAACTTTTATCCATGTGTATTTTTTCTTTTAATGTTTATTTTATTATCTTTTCTTTTTAATGACTGATTTTAAATAACATTTTGAATTGCCTTGTGTTGAAAAGTGCTATATAAATAAACTTGCCTTGCGATCGCATGTGTGGGGTGGTGTCTAGTTCCTGGAATAAAGTAATGTGCAGATTCCACTGAATCGGTTCTTTAAACTCGAATCATTTAAATCAATTTCAAATATGGCTCTTTTTTTGCTACCTGCACCAAGACATGTGTCCTCAGACATTCCTTATATTGCATTGATTCGGCACGACCCCTGCGTTCAGGCAGGCTATGCAACGCTTAATACAGTGTTACAGACGTGTTAATGATCAACAATCGATAGGGCATATGTGCTGCAATCGGCAGGTGTTGTAATACTGAGAAACAACGTGTTTAAAATCACATGGCATGCCTCACATGGATAGCTTTCTTCGCAGTTCGATGTCACACAAATACTGGAACAAGGTATCACCGTGTTGCCGTTCTTTGTCGGCGGAAATATGACTTTCTAACTAGAACTGGGATCTTTTGAGGCGCTGTAAATGGACTGTACTTATATAGCGCTTTATCCAGTCTGCACGACCCCTCAAAGCTTTACATTCTACATGTCGTTCACCCATTCACTCAGAGCAGTGTACCTTGCTCTAGGACCTAACATTCACACACCGTTGGCCTTCAGGAGCAACTCAGGGTTCAGCGTCTCGCCCAAGCACACATCGACATGTTGGCTGCACGGGCTGGGATCGAACGCACAACCGTCTGGTGGGAAGACCGCACTCCCTCGCAGCCACGTAGTAAATGTAGACGCTCGAAGAAGCTTTACTGGAGTCCGATTCAAACACTCGTTACTCGTGCATTCAGTGTCGTTGTGTCCGTGCACAACATCTTCTTATGTTTTAAAGCTATTGCAACTCTGGAGAAAAAGGCAGGAGCATCGACAGCGTGTGGGAAGAGTCTGGGATCCATTGGTAAAAACGAACACTCACTACGAAGAGTTGGTCCACACTATTTGATCGTTCCCTTTTGCTCATGCCTAAGGGAATGGAAGTATTCCCAAGCTCAATGTTGCTGTAGGTCAATGGTCTACAGATTGCTGTTATCTCATTGGGCCTGAAAGTACAAAAGGGTGCAGACGATGATAAAATAGTGGACCTTTAGCTCATGGGAAATGCATTTCCTTCGTGTGCAATTATCCTTTAGTGTCGTGGTATTCTGTCTTTTCATTTGTGGTGCTTTTTCTATTTCTCAACACATAGGAAGTAGAAACTCTAACGGTACGTCCACACAGCAGCTTTAGACGAATCTTCCAACGCTTCTCTGCCCGTTGACTTTGAATGGGGGATGACGTCACTTTGCCTCGCTTTTCGCCGAACTGCATTGTGGGGGAGCGAAGCGAAGATTTCCAGGATTTCCAGGATTCCAAAGTTGAGCAATGTTCAACTTTTGAAGCTGAGCTGGAAGCGTCAGCCAATCAAACACGTTTATGCAAATCTGACAGTAGAAGCGCTAGCCAATCAAACCGCGTGTAAGCAGGGAGAGCCAGACCGCAGTTCATTTCCCTCATATTCCAAACGAGAAGTTACGGTAGCAAATCACCCGGTTCTTTACGACCAGAACTATTAACGGGATACAAACCGGAGGAACCGGCATGGAGGGAGGGGGCAGAGGCAGAGGGGGAAGCTGGTAGGGGTTTCGCCTGTTTGGGGAGTTTATATATATATATATATTGCTCGCATAAAATCCCCGGGGGTTTTTGCTTTGTATGTCGGGGGCGGGACATTCATGTGATTGGTTGTTGGTCGCGTTGCTCGCAAAAAATCCCCAAGCTGTCAGACACGCCCAGCTCCAAGATGTTCAAGACTTTTGAAAAGCTGCCGTGTGGACGTACCGTGAGGAGGATTCCGAGTGGATCAAAGCTATCCGGTGGTTGGAAGAGAATGCACCTGTTAGAGTTTGGGAGACAGCGGTGTGAAGATAGTTGCTATCGTGCCACATTTCTGCAGCTACACACGGTTACGACTGCCGGTGCCGGAGAGCAGTCAGAGCTTCGGGGTCAAAGTGAGTCAGGTGGCTTCCTTTGTGATGTCGGTCGACCGCCTGTCAGACCGTGAAGAATGTAGGTCATTGTCAGTTCAGATCCCAGTCAAACAAATGCGACCAAAGCAAGTTAATGTAATCAAACTCTCTGCGTCCCTTCCTCTCGTCCCTCGTGTCACATTAGCGTCTCTCTAATTACACAATTTGTTTACACCGTCGTCCTCCCCTGGCTTCAGTGAGGGCCACATATAACAATCACTGTCCAATCGAAGCACACACGAAACGCTCCTCTTCGTTTCTCCGTTTGCCTGCAAATGTGATTTTTATTTCTTCCTTACCGGCAGGATCGTGAGGGTCCAGCACTTTCTGAGGAAACATGAAACACTTGTGACAGCTTGTTAGAGAGGAAGAAGGGGGAGGAAGAGGAGGGTGGATACTGAGGAAGGGAAGCAGGGTAACCACTCCTTCCTGTTTTGTGACTGTGGGAAATCAAAGTGGGAAACAGAGAGTCTGAGAATTAGGGAGGGGAGAAAGAGAAATGAGTGTTTGCAAGAAGAGGACATAGAGAACTGGAGAGAGGAGGGACGTGTGCAAAGACTTGAGAGAAATGATGTGCACTTGCTGGGGCTATTTTACAAACTATCGCACTTGGAGATAGTAATGTTTATAACAGCAATTATATGCAGCTACTGACGTCCACTAACGCACAGCACAGGGGCTACAAGAGACTGGATGTTTATAATAACATATATAATAGCTCAATAGGCTACAGACAGATAAGATTCAACATATATGCTAATGCTAATATGCTACTGCAACATATTTGAAAATGCACGTTTCTAGTTGTTAAAGGTCTCCTGTTATTATACTATATGATATTACACATACTCTCTTCCGTACAGGTTAGCTCCGAGTGTTAGCGATGCTTGCTAATGTAAACAAAGACCATATTGCTTCCAGAACACGTCGCGCATTGTTTCTGATTGGCCCGTTGGTGTAAAGCCCGCCCACATTTCAGATATTACGTCATATCGGCAGCAAATCTGGATCAGCTCCGTTTTTAGAGATGTGGGTACGGAGGAAATAGAGAGGACACACCGGGATCACATATTTATGTAGAAAAGACATACAAAAGTGCATTTTGCAAAGTCGGTGACCTTTAGGATACTTCCCTTAGTACACTGCTATGGTGTACACGTATGCAGAGTGTGAGTTTACACTTGCACATGGCTGCTGTGCCCTCAACAGACAATCGATGCTGGCAAGGAATGTTTTTCCAGCAATTTGTGGGACACACTTCTGCACTTAAAACAGAAAATGACTCCGTACGAGTCCCCATGCTTGTGAAGCAGGTAGGACTCAAATGCAGAATAACGAAAAGCGAACTTTATTAAATAATATAAAGCTGTGGCAAAAAAGGCAGTATCCAAAATATCCAAAACCAACGAGCAGCACAAAGAACACAGACCGTGGAATCACATGGAGGGGAAACAATGAACCGACATGGAGCACAGGGGAAGACTAGACTAAATACACAGAAGGGTAATCACAGAACAAGACACAGCTGGGCAGGGGAGGAGAAACACAAGGGCAACAGGTGAACACAA
Organism: Champsocephalus gunnari; assembly: GCA_036324595.1. NCBI lineage: Eukaryota > Metazoa > Chordata > Actinopteri > Perciformes > Channichthyidae > Champsocephalus > Champsocephalus gunnari. The sequence goes on along the minus strand of CM070434.1, from coordinate 4,509,489 downwards.
TCGGGTAATCAGGGAGGGAAACAGACAGGAAGCAGGCAGGCAGGAAACGGGGGTGAACACTTTACACAATAGACAGAAACCCAAAGACAAGAAAAACACCAACACAGACACAACTACAAACGTGACAGAACCTGAGAATCGTGACAGACTGCCTCTTTAACTTTCTGATGTGGGAATAAGCAATGGTTGCTCACAGGTTTACGGGAGTGTTGTGTATAGAAAGTATTGAGTTATATTTCTCGCGCTACCGAACATCCATGAAGGCAACATGACAGACGGAGACCTGTCACTCAGGAAGCCAAACTACTCTTTGCTAAGCCCCGCCCCCCCCCAAGGAACATCAGGGCCAAACGTCTGAAAGCGAAAAAAAACGACGTGATAGTGAAAAACGATATGAAGGTGAAAAGCAATGTGAAACCTGAAAAAACAAGATTTGAAACTGAAAAAATATTTTTTGGAATCTGAAAACGAAAAATCTGCAACTGAAAAAAATTAGGATTCAAATATCAAAATATGTATAAAAGTGAAATCTGAAAATAAACATTTTATTTAAAAAAAAATTGCTGAACTGAATCAAAATAATATTCAACCTGAAAAATGATTTCAAATACTTATTTTTATTTTGAATACATCATTGTATTTTTCAGAGTTCAGGATAAAAACTTGAACTTTCAAAACTCATGTCCCTGAAATAGCTCCATAGCTGTGCAGCTTCTTAAACAGTGGGAATAGCGATCTGGGGGCAGGTCGCAGCTTAGGCAGAGATCACGCAGCTTGGAGGAGAACCCTCGTCGTTGGGTTTGCAGCCATCGAATAAACATGGCTGCCGACCCATGTGTCAGAGGGCAACGATGCGAGAAGTTCAGCACGTAAGATAAAGGACAAAGAAAACAGTGTTAGTTTTAGCAATGATTATTCGGGGTTCCTCGACTCCCCAGACAGAACTGTCAGACATTGAATGTTTCAAAAAAGTGTGCATATTTGATCTCCAAAGTTAATTCAGTAAGGGCGAGATTATGCTGAGGATTGAAAGGTGAGAGGTCTGTGTATATTCGCCACCTGAGAAACCAATAGAAAGCTGTAACAACTGCATCTGACGTGTATCAATGTATAGTGAAAGCCCTTTGCCTGAACTTATACGTTAACCTTTGCACGCGTGCCAAGTAAAGAGGCAGTCCTTATCATTGCGTGGAGGACGTGCCTTCGTAAGGCCCTTGAGGAGCAAATGAATAAACTCTAGCGTGGCTTAATACTTAGCACTTGAAGATTGCAGGATTCGAATGAAAATACAATTAATGCATGAACAACTATTCATTTCATTTCATTTCATTTCAAACCTTTATTTAACCAGATTGGTCCCATTGAGATCATGGATCTCTTTTTCAAGGGAGACCTGCAACTATTATATCTATTGCATAAGTACACAGAGGAGGTTGGGACAGAAGATACAGTACCAAGCTGAATTGTATGCTTTGAATCATGCTCTTGGTTGGAGACAGAATATGGGAAATCCTTGAGGGCTTGCCGTGTAGATCCGGAGTCGTTTGGTTGAACGAGGGCATGGCAAGCTGGTGGGGCAAACCACTCATTGTGAAATCCGCCGAACCAGCAGAAGGTGCAGCGTCTGTAAGTAACTCGAGAGGATCCGAGGACACCGCAAGGTCATTATAAAAGAATGAACGTAACCTTCTACTCGTCGCAGAGGGGCTAAGGACCAAAGATCTGAGCCATAGCCATCTCTAAGGTTGCATTCGTGCCGAATAGCCAACGCAGTCTCGTAAAAAAACGTGTAATAACTACGTTGGTCTCACTATCACAGATCTTTTCAGATTTGTGAACAATATTTGAGAGAAATGGTTATTTTGTGAATATAGAAAATGTTTTAGATCTTTGAGTTCATTGGGAGAAGTGTTGCGTTTATATTTTTGTTCAGTGTATATACACAATCAACATTTATACATATGCACACATTAAAGACATCAATAAAAGCACAACAATCAATATATATATATAAAATATATTCAAAATCTGTGAAATGCTATATGTATCTTGCTAAGAAAGCAATTAGGCTGTCCTTTGACGTGTAGTTTAAGCTCTCTTATTTTGCCATGTTCAAATTAAACATGAATATACTCTACAGTTGTCTGTCACGTAAGGAAAGACACACAAAGTGCCAATTTACTAGTCGATGTTGAGCTGAAGGTGCATGTCAGATCTCCTCCGGTGTGTATTAAGAGAAATGGGAAACACCTGTGGCATTAAAGTGGCCAGGAGACATTATTATTCCTGAGGTGGAACGAAGGGAAGATACGATGTGAAGTAAGGAACAGCAAATGTAACTTTCACTGTTTACTCCATTGATCTGTATTTGCATGAACAAGCACTAATCCTGGCTGTGTCCACACGAGTGTAAAAACCAGTTACACCAACACAATATTTGTCTATCAAACCCCTGCAGATCTTGTGTGTACGGCATCCGTTTCTGTTTGAGCCGATACCTCTTTTTGAATAGTTTTTTGAAATGTGCAATACAGCTTTGTAGGGAAACAACAGAGTAAACAAAGCTCTTTTGAGGTGGGTTAATCAATTAAGAGTTTGCATTTTTTACACTAAAAGTAGGCGTGTCCCTACAACGTGATTGTGTAACTAGAGTCCCCACAATGTGAGTAATACGTGCACACACACACACACACACACATTACATTACATTAGCTGACGCTTTTATCCAAAGTGACTTACGATAAGTACATTCGACCAGGAAGACACAACCTTGAAGAAAACAGAATCATAAAGTACATCAGGTTTCATAGAGCCAATCGTTTCAAGTGCTACTCAACTGGCTTTAGGTAAGCCAGCCCTTTGTTAGTATATAAGTTCTTTGTTAGTCGTTCTATCGCTCAAGGTGGAGTCGAAAGAGATGAGTTTTCAGTCTGCGCCGGAAGATGTGCGGGCTTTCTGCCGTCCTGATGTCAATGGGCAGCTCACAACAAATGGAGTCTGTTCCTGCCAAGTGGCTCCATCCTAACAATTACTGTTGTCAAGGTAACAGTGTCTGCCTCTCAGCACAGAGGGCAGACAGAAGATGAAAAGGGGTGTGTGTGTATGTGTTTTTTGTGTGTGAGTGTGTGTGTGTGTGTGTGTGTGTGTGTGTGTGTGTGTGTATGTCATTTGTTTAGGCTGTAGAGTTTATTCTAAACATTTAAGAACCTGTGCAAATCTCATGTTAACGAATTACTGTCTGTTCAAGGGAGATGCTGATATCAATACATAGCTATGAATGGCTGCTGGCTTTCAGGGTAATATATGGAGTGTGTGTGTGTGTGTGTGTGTGTGTGTGTGTGTGTGTGTGTGTGTGTGTGTGTGTGTGTGTGTGTGTGTGTGTGTGTGTGTGTGTGTGTGTGTGTGTGTGTGTGTGTGTGTGTGTGTGTGTGTGTGTGTGTGTGTGTGTGTGTGTGTGTGTGTGTGTGTGTGTGTGTGTGTGTGTGTGTGTGTGTGTGTGTGTGTGTGTGTGTGTGTGTGTGTGTGTGTGTGTGTGTGTGTGTGTGTGTGTGTGTGTGTGTGTGTGTGTGTGTGTGTGTGTGTGTCAAATGTATAAATACCAGGTGTTTCTGAATCTTCAAATGTAAGACCATGCCTTTCATTAATACATACTCTCACTCAGTGTTATTTTGACCTCTTGTCAAGCATTTCACAGAGAGACTAAACAATTAGGTCAACCAGAGCCTCGAGGAGCCGTAGTGGGAGGAGAGGAGCGGTGGAAATAAAGAATATATGGGGAAAAGGGACACAAAGGAAGCAGAGAAATGTGAGGATAAACTGCATGAAAGTAAGATAGATTGATGGATAGATAGATGGATGGATGGATGGATGGATAGATGGATGGATAGATGGATAGATAGATAGATGGATAGATAGATGGATAGATGGATGGATAGATAGATAGATTGATGGATGGATAGATGGATGGATGGATGGATGGATGGATAGATGGATGGATAGATGGATAGATAGATAGATGGATAGATAGATAGATAGATAGATGGATTGATGGATATATAGATAGATAATATTCTTTTCTGGAAGAAAGTGGAATAGAGAAAATAACAATTGAAATGAAAATGAAAAATATGATATCAGAGGAACCAATTTAACTTAATTAAAGCAATGTTTGACTGCTTTTATACATTCAGTTTGTGTCTATTTAGCTTCAGATACTCCGCATTAATGCAACAGTCTTGTGTCAAACAATAAACTACGGAAACGTCCCCAAAAAGTGATAATGCTGAAATAAACATTAATGGAGGTGCAGCATTTGCAATGAGACACATACAGTATTTGGGTGTCTATTATTATTGATTAAGTAATTATAACAGTAAGTTGCAGAAAAGGGTTGTTAAATTATTGCAGTGTAAAGAATCATTACACACACTTGTGCAGGAAATGAACTTGAGATGGAAAGAAATGAACTTGATACACAAAAGGTGCATTATTAGCAGCTCAGTGAACTTCGTGTTTAATGCGCCAAGGTGCCATTACGTTGTCACATTTCCTGCACTTCTATTCACTCTCTTTTTGGTCATGCAACAACCAGCTCTTGAAAGGCTGACATTTAGGACCCGTGCATACTGTGTAACCCATAGATTAGATTGTTAACACTATTATCTTCACTTATTGTATCTCGTCCCTTCTCTTGTGTGATAAATATCAACCATGTATTTCGGTGCAGAGAAGCCTCAAACAACTTACTGTAGGAAATATGTGTGTCTCTTTTATTCTCTATGGATTCAAACACAAGGCTGACCTTTTTACCGCCCTTTGTAATCCCTTCAGGAACATTTCTCATGGCTGGGGAAACAAGTCCTCCAACTCTTACGACCAAATGGGCCGATTGTTCAAGCCCTTATTATGACCAAATATGTCATTTGTTCAAGCGCTTAATAGGCAAGGCAAGGCAAGGCAAGGCAAGGCAAGGCAAGTTTATTTATATAGCACCTTTCAACACAAGGCAATTCAAAGTGCTTTACAAACAATGAAAGACATTAAGAAAATCAGTCATTCAGTCATTAAAAAGAAAAGATAATAAAAGAAACATTAAAAGATAAAAGTTACAGTGCAGTCTAAGATGTGAACAGTTCAATTAAAAGCAGCGACAAAAAGAAAAGTCTTCAGCCTGGATTTGAAAGTAGTCAGAGTTGCAGCGGACCTGCAGGTTTCAGGGAGTTTGTTCCAGATATTTGGAGCGTAATAACTGAACGCTGCTTCTCCATGTTCAGTTCTGACTCTGGGGACAGAAAGCTGACCAGTCCCTGCAGACCTGAGAGATCTGGATGGTTCATAGTTTAGCAGGAGGTCAGACATGTATTCTGGGCCTAAACCATTCAGTGCTTTATAAACCAGCAGCAGTATTTTGAAATCTATTCTTTGACACACAGGAAGCCAGTGTAAAGACTTCAGAGCAGGAGTGATGTGATCCACTTTCTTAGTGTCAGTGAGGACTCGAGCAGCGGCGTTCTGAATCAGCTGCAGCTTCCTAATAGATGTTTTAGGGAGACCTGTGAAGACACCATTGCAGTAGTCCAGTCTACTGAAGATAAAGGCATGGACAAGTTTTTCCAAATCCTGCTGTGACATTAGTCTTTTAATCCTAGATATGTTCTTTAGGTGATGGTAAGCTGATTTAGTAACTGTTTTAATGTGACTGTTGAAACTCAGGTCAGAGTCCATGACTGCACCTAGATTTCTGGCTTTATCTGTTGTTTTGAACATTGCAGACTGAAGCTCAGCGCTAACTTTTATACGTTCTGCCTTGGCTCCAAAAACCATTACCTCAGTTTTATCTTTGTTTAATTGGAGAAAGTTCTGACACATCCAGTCATTGATTTGTTCAATGCACTTACTCAGCGTTTGAATTGGAGCATAGTCTCCTGGTGAAATGGTTACGTAAATGTGTGTGTCATTTGCATAGCTATGGTAACTTATTTTGTTGTTTTTCATTATCTGAGCCAGTGGTAGCATGTAGATGTTAAAGAGAAGAGGCCCCAAGATGGAGCCTTGAGGTACCCCACATGTCATATTTGTCAACTCAGATGTGTATTTACCTATAGAAACAAAGTTGTTTCTGTCCTTTAAGTAGGATTCAAACCCATTTAGAACTGTTTCCGAAAGTCCCACCCAGTTTTCTAGTCGGTCGAGTAATATGCTGTGGTCAACAGTGTCAAACGCAGCACTGAGATCTAATAATACTAACACTGAAGTTCTGCCACTGTCTGTGTTTAAGTGGATGTCATTGAAGACCTTTACAAGAGCAGTCTCAGTGCTGTGGTTTGGACGAAAGCCTGACTGGAACACATCGAAACAACTATTTAAATGCAAGAAATTACTCAACTGTTGAAAAACAACTTTTTCAATGATCTTACCTAGAAATGGGAGGTTTGATATGGGCCTGTAATTGTTCATTACTGAAGCATCTAGATTATTCTTTTTTAAGAGCGGTTTAATGACTGCAGTTTTCAGGGCCTGTGGGAAAATACCTGAGTGGAGAGATTTGTTTACTATATGAAGTAGATCTGAGGCCATGCAAGGAAAAACATCTTTGAAAAATCCTGTTGGAATAATATCAAGGCAGCAGGAGGAGGATTTCAGAAGTTGTATAATGTCCTCTAGGTTTTTATCATTAATCTGATGGAATTGTGTCATGATGTCTGAATTGATATTAGGTGGACACAGAGACAACACATGTGCTGTTCCTGATGCAGAGGCACTGACTGCTTGTCTGATTTTCTGAATTTTGTCAGTGAAAAAGGCAAAGTCATTGCACGCCCTGGTGGATAGAAATTCAGAGGCTACTGACACTGGGGGGTTAGTTAGTCTGTTGACGGTAGCAAACAAGGCACGTGCGTTGTTTTTGGTTTTGGTAATGATGTCAGAGAAGAAAGACTGTCGTGGGTTTTTCAATTCCAAATTATAAAGGCCAAGTCTCTCTTTATAGATTTCAAAGTGAACCTGGAGATTGTTTTTCGCCACCTACGTTCAGCTTTTCGACACTCTTTTTTCTGCTCTTACGGTCATGGCCTTTCTCCATGGAGATATTTTCTTCCCAGTCACTTCCTTTACCTTAGTTGGAGCAATGGCATCTATAACATTTACATTTTTGAATAAAAAATGCAACCTATAATTACTTTTTAAAGTTTTTGCCCTCTAGTGCTCCCGTTGAATGCAAACGTTACAGATGGTCGTTTATTCACAAATAACCCTCTCTGTAAAATCCTAAATTGTAGGATAGTTTGGCGATTAAAACGCTTTTTGATTAGATTTCTAGCGAGAAGTGTATATTTTACTTTTAGAATCCACGTCCAGTCGATATGTAGGATCTATAGTTTGATAGATATTACGAAGATGATTTGAGGTATGCGGCAGCCTCCATGTAAAGTTATGGGTTGAAAACAGTATTTCCGGTCTCTACGTTTTCATAATAAAACCAATGATCAAATTATTTAACAGTGATATCTGCAGTATTGATCAACTAAAAAGCATCAGTGTATCCTTGTTAATTATACAACATTTATTGTTTAAATTGTGTACAATGCTTTTGTGTTTTTCCCATAGGTTTTTCTCTTTCGATTCTCAGGGACACCTTTCTTTTTTCAGAAGTTTTGATAGGCTAAAACATCGAAACTACAGCCTGGATGTTTTAGCCGCAATGCACGTCGGGATCCGGTGTTTATGTGATATGAAATCGGATTTTTTTTTAAAATAATACTTTATTTCCGAGTGTTCTTGCTTTTCTCTTTGAAAGTCATCACATAACGGCATTGTAATACACGGTTCGGCTGCATTAAATATTACAGATCTGCCATAGTTCTCTATTTATAGAGCCCTGATGAGAAGACTTCTAGACAAACATGAGGAACTGCCGCCAAAACTGAATACGTGACGTGGATCATAAATATATCAGCAATTAAAAAACATCGTCAATTTCCCTTCACACAATACGTCTCCTTGCAGTATCAACACTAATTCGGCTGACTTTTATATTTGATCCAATTTGTAGATAGTCTGTATTTACACCATAACGGTGCACAGCTGATAGAAAGGTACTTTTTTTGTAATTTTTAAAGATATTACTGATTTTCTGAACTACCTTTCCAACTCCTCATGCAGTTGACTGTTAGAGGTCTATACAGGTTCATGGTACAATGCATAAGCTTCACATCGAGAGACTGAAACTGTATTTTCCTTTACCGTTCTGTTTTAATTTCACAATAAAGTTAATAGTCATATTATGTTTGATATTATTATGTTTTATTAACTAGACCATTGGTTTTTTAACCCGGTTAAAGCACGTTATTGAATTTTGTTGTTGAATACGTTTTATTTGATGAAAACATTTAAATATTAAGAGTAGCCTACATACAACATTGGGGGAAAGAAGAAGGCATGATAGAAATATAGAATCGAAAATATCAAGAAGATACTGTAGTGATCTCTACAATAAAACAGTTTAGTGCAGGACGTCCAACGATATTAACAGGAGGATGTGCAAAACAGACCAACTAATAAGGCTTTATTCAAACATTAAAGAATACTTTAAGTTAAGGTCTTCTTTTGAATAAGAAAAAAACGTTGGGGGTAGCCACAGATAAATATTAAGTCTGACAAAGTACTTAACGTCCAATATATTGCATAGTTTATTTTGGCACTTGACAATCACCTTCCCTGAATTTGACTCAGGTGTAACTAAAGTCTGATTTAAGGGTTGTTTATATTTCACATCATTAATCAGAATCTGCAAAGTAACTAAAATAAATGTAGTGGAGTAAAAATACCAGGTTAACCTCTGAATTGTAGTGGAGTAGAACAAAGGAGTATGCTGCTGTAACAAAAAAAATTCCCAACTTGGGATCAATAAAGTATATCTTATCAATCAATCAATGTTTATTTATATAGCCCAATATCACAAATGTTACATTTGTCTCAGTGGTCTTCACAGTTCTCATCTCATGTCTTATAAAAGCTTATTAATGATTTATAAAGTGTTCACAACCCAATAAATGTAAAGTAGAGGCTAATGAGATTGCAGCGATACTTCCCTCTCTAACCAGGAACAGCAGGTCCATTACACAAGGACAACAGATAGCGAGCCTATTTTTGCCTTGGTACGGTATGTATGTTACTCAGCAGGAAATTGTGACATTGTCCAAAGTAGTGGAACATCATCTAAATGTATCTAACACAGCGATGTTAGCTGAACACAAAGAATTGCAGGAAGTTAGGACAGTAGCACTACAGAATCGCATGGCACTGGATCTCCTCTTAGCTGCCCAGGGGGGAACATGCAAGGTGATTGGAACTGAGTGCTGTTCTTTCATTTCTGATGCTACACCTGAAGTTATGGATATGGCTCATGATACTGCTAGGGGAATAAAATAATTGCATTAAACTCATGGGTTTACATTTGGGGATTTAAGTGGAACCTTTGGATCCTTATGTTGTCTTATCTTAAAATGATCGATGGCTACTGCCATATTTGCAAAATTTGCCACATCGGACACATTTACACATCCACTGGACGTGGAATCTAAGAGTACAATATACATTTCTCGCTAGAAATCGAATCAAAAAGCATTTTAATGTAGTATCTCTATTTTAAAGAGTCCTCTCCTGTTGATGTTCAGGTGTATATCAGTATGTAGTGTCTCTACTTTAAAGAGTCCTCTCCTGCTGATGTTCAGGTGTATATCAGTATGTGGTGTCTCTACTTTAAAGAGTCCTCTCCTGCTGATGTTCAGGTGTATATCAGTATGTAGTGTCTCTACTTTAAAGAGTCCTCTCCTGCTGATGTTCAGGTGTATCTCAGTATCTAGTGTCTCTACTTTAAAGAGTCCTCTCCTGCTGATGTTCAGGTGTATATCAGTATGTAGTGTCTCTACTTTAAAGAGTCCTCTCCTGCTGATGTTCAGATGTATATCAGTATGTAGTGTCTCTACTTTAAAGAGTCCTCTCCTGCTGATGTTCAGGTGTATATCAGTATGTAGTGTCTCTACTTTAAAGAGTCCTCTCCTGCTGATGTTCAGGTGTATATCAGTATGTAGTGTATCTACTTTAAAGGGTCCTCTCCTGCTGATGTTCAGGTGTATATCAGTATGCAGTGTCTCTACTTTAAAGAGTCCTCTCCTGCTGATGTTCAGGTGTATCTCAGTGTTTAGTGTCTCTACTTTAAAGAGTCCTCTCCTGCTGATGTTCAGGTGTATATCAGTATGTAGTGTCTCTACTTTAAAGAGTCCTCTCCTGCTGATGTTCAGGTGTATATCAGTATGTAGTGTCTCTACTTTAAAGAGTCCTCTCCTGCTGATGTTCAGGTGTATATCAGTATGTAGTGTCTCTACTTTAAAGAGTCCTCTCCTGCTGATGTTCAGGTGTATATCAGTATGTAGTGTCTCTACTTTAAAGAGTCCTCTCCTGCTGATGTTCAGGTGTATATCAGTGTGTAGTGTCTCTACTTTAAAGAGTCCTCTCCTGCTGATGTTCAGGTGTATATCAGTATGTAGTGTCTCTACTTTAAAGAGTCCTCTCCTGCTGATGTTCAGGTGTATATCAGTATGTAGTGTCTCTACTTTAAAGAGTCCTCTCCTGCTGATGTTCAGGTGTATGTCAGTACTGTATGTAGTGTCTCTACTTTAAAGAGTTCTCTCCTGCTGATGTTCAGGTGTATATCAGTATGTAGTGTCTCTACTTTAAAGAGTCCTCTCCTGCTGATGCTCAGGTGTATATCAGTATGTAGTGTCTCTACTTTAAAGAGTCCTCTCCTGCTGATGTTCAGGTGTATATCAGTATGTAGTGTCTCTACTTTAAAGAGTCCTCTCCTGCTGATGTTCAGGTGTATATCAGTATGTAGTGTCTCTACTTTAAAGAGTCCTCTCCTGCTGATGTTCAGGTGTATATCAGTATGTAGTGTCTCTACTTTAAAGAGTCCTCTCCTGCTGATGTTCAGGTGTATATCAGTATGTAGTGTCTCTACTTTAAAGAGTCCTCTCCTGCTGATGTTCAGGTGTATATCAGTATGTAGTGTCTCTACTTTAAAGAGTCCTCTCCTGCTGATGTTCAGGTGTATATCAGTATGTAGTGTCTCTACTTTAAAGAGTCCTCTCCTGCTGATGTTCAGGTGTATATCAGTATGTAGTGTCTCTCGCCAAGGGAACCGCCGCTTTACCTGTGAGGGAAAACTCTGAACTGCTCCACATACAACGCACCAACAAACCCACACGTGTCAACGAGAGAGAGAGAGACACAAACAACAACTAAAAACAAGTGACCACGGCTAAGAACAACCGGCAAACCCTGTCCTGAAATATAATACAAAACAAATCAAAGCGTCACAAAGTAATCTAATCAGTCCCCAAACAACGATCTGAAATCTAATGTCCTTCCCACAATGAGCCGAAACAAAGAAACCGGCCGCACTGCAAACGCGCTCCCAACAAACTTTATACACGCGCACCAACTCCCAACACAAATCTTACCTAGCTGTTGCTGTATCACAGATAAAAGATCCAGGACGAGCCCCCATCTGTCATGGCCTGGCTCTTGGCCATAACAAAATAACGTGGGAAGGACGAGTATATATAGGGAAAAGGTATTTATTTGATAACATTTAAAGGGGACCTATAATGCAAAATGCACTTGTGCACATCTGTTATACATCAACATGTGTCCCCGGTGTGTCAGGAAACACAACCCTCTCTCTTTTCCTGCGTACCCAAATCTCTAAAAACGGAGCTGATCCAGATTTGAAATGTTCTGACGTCAGAAAAGAGGTGCTCCGCCTATATGGGCAACTCTCCACCTATCAGGGGAATGAGAGACCGCTCGAAAGCGCTGGAGACGCTGTAGTCCATATGCCAGGCCTGTAAGTGGCGCTGTAGTCTGCCACAAAAGCAGAATCAGGCCTTGCAAAAACAGGGCTGGAAAAGAGCAAATAGAGCGAAATGAGGGATGGCTAAAATGCATGATCGGTTTGGTATTTTGATAAAAAAACTTGACAGACATGTTTTATATAGGTATGGCCCTACAATGTATGTTTCAAATATAGCATGATAGGTCCACTTTAATGTGGCCGAAGCCAAACAAAAAAAGACAAAGCAAAAAGAACAGGCAACGGGGGAGAGAGATCAAGACACTGGCCGTTTCTCAATCGCAAGTAAAACTGCTGCAACTATTTCAAGTATACTACGTCATCGAGTGGCGCCGAAGGACTGTTTAAATGTTAAATGCCCAGCATTGCGCCACTCTATGACGTGGTATACTTGATGTGTACTCGCGTTTGAGAAACGGCCTCTGGCTCAGGCCTCTTATCCCTCCGGTGCCATCCGTCAGGTGTCCTCAATCATTGCACAAGCAGAGGAAGAACGTTAAAGGGCCATACACACCATAGGAGACCTTAAAGCAGGGGTCGTCATAACTGTGACATGTCTCCATGCTTTAACGTTCAAAAAGTGCTGCAGCACCTCTTTTCACCCTCTGTCTGAAACCAGAGCCCAGTCTGCTCTGATCGGTTAGCTGGACGGCTCTGTTGTGATTGGTCAAACTGCTTAGAGATGTCCCGCCCCTCAGCCTATCAAGTACAAAGTGTTGGAGCTCTAGCCAATAGAAGAGTGAGCGTAACATGGTAGGAGAGAAAACACAGATGTGATATAACACACAATAGGGAAAGGGAAAGGGAAAGGGAAAACCCAAAAGCAACACGAGGCCTCTTTTATTTTAACGTAACCCTTCCCTGATAACACAGGTCTCTAACCTGTAGAGGGCCTCTGGAGGTTGTAAACATTGCAGACACACCCACTGCACATGTCTAATGTTAGTGTCAACAGCTGTCAGCGAGAGGTGAGCAGTTGCAAAATACTCCAGACGAACGACTGCAGATGTTTGTCCAGTGTTTACAGACTCCAGGAAGTAACGGATACATGCATGACACATCTAACATTCTTAGCCTGTGACCTAAGATTTTCATTGACATATCGACACCGTAGCTACGTACGAATGACAATGAAAGCCTCGCATCTTGAATCTTCATATATCCACCAGAAAATGCAGGATTTTCTTTTCTTATGATCCCACATTTGGAGTTTTACTTGTGGTCTTTCTCTCTCTCTCTCTCTCTCTCTCTCTCTCTCTCTCTCTCTCTCTCTCTCTCTCTCTCTCTCTCTCTCTCTCTCAGCTACAGTTTAGTTTTAGGACAGAAGCTCATTCTTCATTTCACGTGGAGAGAGAAACAAAAGGGCTCAGTCTGAAATCCTTTTGAAGTAGTGAAATTCTGATCTATTAGTTATAATCACACACGGCTTCTTTTCTTTTGATATAAAAATGATTAGGACAAAACAAGCGTGTTGATCAAAGCGACAGGATGTCATGTTGGGCCAAACACGAGATGCAGACAGACGCTCTTTGTTTTCCAAACAGACACTGACCTTTTTAGCCGAGCGCAGGTAATGGCATCAATTTGGCGAGGGAGATTTGTGAGCCTCCTCTGGTCGGAGCTAATGCTTTCTGGGGGGGAGGTGTGTGTGTGTGTGTGTGTGTGTGTGTGTGTGTGTGTGTGTGTGTGTGTGTGTGTGTGTGTGTGTGTGTGTGTGTGTGTGTGTGTGTGTGTGTGTGTGTGTGTGTGTGTGGTGTGTGTGTGTGTGTGTGTGTGTGTGTGTGTGTGTGTGTGTGTGTGTGTGTGTGTGTGTGTGTGTGTGTGTGTGTGTGTGTGTGGTGTGTGTGTGTGTGTGTGTGTGTGTGGTGTGTGTGTGTGTGTGTGTGTGTGTGTGTGTGTGTGTGTGTGTGTGTGTGTGTGTGTGTGTGTGTGTGTGTGTGTGTGTGTGTGTGTGTGTGTGTGTGTGTGTGTGTGTGTGTGTGTGTGTGGCCTCCTAGCATTACTGTACTTGTGGGGACCTAAATCTGTTTACACAGTCACGTGTGGGGACTGGCTTCCCTTATGGGGACAAATTGGAGGTCCCCATGAGGGGGAGTCATTAATTTTAGGGTGAAGACTTAGTTAGGGTTAGGGAGGGTAAGGGTAAGGGTTAGGGTTAGGGTAAGGGTTAGGGTAAGGGTTAGGCATGTGTTGGTTATGATTAAGGTTAGGATAAGTCTCCAGGAAATGCATGTAAGTCAATGTAATGTCCCCTGAAGTGATGTATACATGGTGTGTGCGTGTGTGTGTGTGTGTGTGTGTGTGTGCGCGTGCGTGCGTGCGTGTGGCTGAAGTTGGGTAATCCCAGACAAACTATGTTTAAACTAATATACATCCTGCTAGAGTCAGCAGAGCTTAGCAGGATTCGGAGGAGGAGCGTTAGATGGTGGAGAGGGTCGGTAAGACTTTAGGAGAACATTTGCACAGATGTGGAAACCTGCTGAGAGTGCACACTGACAGTATATAGATATGTCTGCATGGAGTGGGGATTACTTTAGATTTAAGGGGTGTTATGTGAGTATGAGACCAACTATCCAGTTTCCACTCAGATATAAAGGTGGAAACAACAACTTGAAGGGAAGGGAAATGTTAATGCTACGTCTTACAGAGATATTTAATGCGCTTTGAACACCTTGTGGTGATATGTTCAGGTCTCTTTTTCTTTGTTTCAACACGATAATGCAATAGAACAAGTGTTAAAATCTGATCTTAACCACATCCAACACATCTGGGATGAAAGGGGTTGCAAGATGTAAAATAAATGTCCCATTAACTTTCACGTTAGGGTACTCACAGTTGGCTTCAATCTGCCATACAACTCTTACCTGATTATAGAAGGGAATAACAACTGTTGTTAGAAAAATATCTGGTTCATTGATAAAAAAGTACAATTTACAGAACCTGTGTACATGTACATGCAGTGAGAATTCAGCTACAAGATGCAGAGCTTGACATGTATGCTGCACATGCTAACAGCAGCGGAAGCTAAACATAACGTTAGTGATGTTTGTTGAAATCATTTTAAACACAGTTTTACTTTTTGACTTTTATAATGGTGTTGCTATAGGACTTGTCTGGCTTTATGGGTATTGTAGTTTACTGAGCTATGCCAAACAGACATGCAAAACGTACTCCGAAATTAGGTTAAAAATAATTACAGGTAATGGCCATACCATAAACGTATAAGGCTGTAAAATGTACGGAGAGTTTTAAAATGGGAATACTTCTTTCTCCCACTTTGCAACTCGACTGCAGCTCCGACTCTCCGAACCCACTCCTGCTCTCTAGGATGCCTTGTATTCAATTGGAAAGCTTTCCAAGAAAAGTGGAGGTTTAAAAAGATCCATCATTTCCAAAGTTCAATAATCCTATATGGGCGTGGCTTTAGGGTGTCCACATCCTTTTGGTCATGGAGGAACCACTCATCTCCCTGTTATACAAATCACTTTCTGGACTTTTAAACGTCTTCTGCGTATGTGTGTGTGTGTGTGTGTATGTGTGTGTGTGTGCGTGCGTGTGTGTGTGTGTGCGTGAGTGCATTTACGTTATGGCTTATTGCATTAAAGTTATGGCAGGGTTAGCCTGAGGTCGGTGTGTGAAAAGCTGATCTCCTCCGTAGACTCTGTGGTCGATTGGTCAGTCTGCTCTCTTCTCTCTCTTTGCTCACACGATCATCAGGTCAGCTGGTGTGTGATTTCTTCCCCTTCCTTATTGTACTATTCCATTTGCACCTGGGTGTTCGTTGTAAACAATGCTATTTGCACATAGCTGTACAAGCTAACAATGCTCTTTGCACATAGCTGTACAAGCTAACAATGCTATTTGCACATAGCTGTACAAGCTAACAATGCTATTTGGACATAGCTGTACAAGCTAACAATGCTCTTTGCACATAGCTGTACAAGCTAACAATGCTATTTGCACATAGCTGTACAAGCTAACAATGCTATTTGGACATAGCTGTACAAGCTAACAATGCTCTTTGCACATAGCTGTACAAGCTAACAATGCTATTTGCACATAGCTGTACAAGCTAACAATGCTCTTTGCACATAGCTGTACAAGCTAACAATGCTCTTTGCACATAGCTGTACAAGCTAACAATGCTATTTGCACATAGCTGTACAAGCTAACAATGCTATTTGCACATAGCTGTACAAGCTAACAATGCTATTTGCACATAGCTGTACAAGCTAACAATGCTATTTGCACATAGCTGTACAAGCTAACAATGCTCTTTGCACCCGGGTGTCTAACGGTACTAGTAGCAAACATGTAGTAAACAATGCTCTTTGTTAAAGACAGAGTCAATGGGACTATTTACACCTGGGCGTAGTGTATATAACAGGATGCAAACATGCACTGATGCACCTGTTGAAGGTACCACAGAAACAGGATTGGCTTTTATACAAAAATCCATCTTTCTAGTAAGATCTTCAAAGTAATCCCCTTCATCCATCTGCTTTATCTCAAAGTCAACAAAGACATGAGTAAACGCTTCTTTAACGAAAGATTTACCGTGGGAACACCACGCACAGAATTAAGACTACAGACAGTTGCACACATTTCACATTTAAAACAAACATGACTGCATGACCACCATGTCTGATTATTACACACGTGTGCTCTTGCCCACGTAGGGCAGGAGGTGATGTGTGTGTGTGTGTGTTTTACTTACCTCTCGGTGTTCTGCAGGTTTGAGTGCAGCCAAGCTGTTGAAAGCCAATGGACTGACTCCGGTGGTTCTGGAGGCCAGAGATCGGGTCGGGGGACGGACGTTCACTGTGCGGGTAAGACATGGAGAGCTATCACTCACGCACACGCTGTGAACACGGGGACTTTGGGAGGGGTATTCTGAGTGGTCGTTTATCCAGGGATGTCGCTGAGATTAGGGTTAGGGTTAGCTACAGACAAGACACTACACAACACTACAAACAGCTCTCAATATATATATATACATTAGTGCTGTCAAAATTATCGCGTTAACGGCGGTAATTCATTTTTTGAATTAATTGCGTTAAAATATTTAACGCAATTAACGCATGTGCAGAATGGCCCATCCGCCGCCGACCCTCTGTCCTCAGACCCTCTGTCCTCAGACCCTCTGTCCTCAGACCCTCTGTCCTCAGACCCTCTGTCCTTAGACCCTCACATCGTACAAGGAAACAGCTTCCGAGAGAAACCCCCAGTTTAAAGGGAACATGGAGAAACCTCAGGGAGAGCAGCAGAGGAGGGATCCTCTCCCAGGACGGACAGACGTGCAATAGATGCCGTGTGTGACATTGAAAAGATAATACATTTGCAACACAGGTAGTCCAGATGTTTGGAAATGCATGTGTGTATAATAGGAAGTTATGTTGTTGTAATAGAAACATATTATACTCACTCACTACTTACTTTTAGATTAACACTGTGATTCTTACCGGCTAATGTTTATATATTTACCGGCTTTCACTTCTTTGCTAAGCTTGGGAGAAGTCCTTATTAAGAAGAGGTGTTGCAGTGTTGTTCGTTAAACTCTCAGTTTGACCTTCACCTTCTGTGAACTCCCTAAACGTTATCATCGCCGAGCGCCACCCCTCCTTTCTCCTCTCTCCTGTCTTTAAATATGAAACCCGAACTCGACTCTTTCGCTCTGCAGACTGTGCTCTCTGTACGATTGACTGAACTTTCGTGCAAGAATAAAATACGACAAAGACAATCGAAGGATTAATTCTTTATTCACGTTTGATAAATACATTCCGACCACAGTTGTGATGTGTTTTTCTTTATTTTTGTTTTCCAGAATAAGGAGACAAAATGGGTCGATCTGGGCGGGTCTTACATCGGACCGACTCAGAACCGCATCCTCCGATTGGCCAAAGAATACGGCATCGAGACCTACAAAGTCGCTGAGCAGGAGAGCCTGGTGCATTATGTCAACGTGAGTCTCCAAGCTATCTATATACGATACGATAATCAGAGATGGCAAAAGTACACACATGCTTTACTCAAGTAGAAGTACACACAGTTTACTCTATGTACACATCCTTTACTCAGTAGAAGTACACACATCATAAAGTACACACATCCTTTACTCAAGTAGAAGTACAGATACTCGTGTTTAAAATACTCTGGTGAAAGTAGAAGTACTGACTAAACTTCTTTACTCAAGTCAAAGTAAAGAGGCTTTGAAGTGTACTTCAGTAGAAAGTACCCATAGCTAGCAGCTGCTTTAAAGAGTACCTGACCTCCCTTTATATCAATAGAACAATAATGTCATTGTTAGCTAATGAATGTTTCCACGGCAACAAGACAACGTTTCCATTGGTCCCTCTTCTTTAGAGAAGACCAGGGGCCTCATTTATAACGCCGTGCGTAGGATTCACGTGGGAAGGTTGCTTACGTAGTAGAAATCCCAAAACTAGGAACAGAAATGTTTCCGACATTTTCCGATTCACCAAACATTGCGTACCGGCGAGGAAAGTGCGTACGGCACTTCCTACGCCGGTTTCCCTTTATAAATCACAACCGACTCGAAATGCGGCGCAGCTTTTGCGGGCTTCACGTAACGCCCAGATTGGCCTATAAATAGTGAAAGAAACGCCCATTCATTCATTCATTCATTCTGACTGACTGCAGGAAGGAGAGCAGGAAATGAGGACAGAACAGCTAAAACAGACGTCTCACACCGTGTCAGATTTAGGTTATTGTGGGGAGGTGGAGATAAATCACATTGTTTGGTGGATGCAGTTTGAACAGAGCAGCAGCATGGAGGGCGGATCGTCACCAACATAAATAAATAAGTGGTCCGAAAAAGGTTCATGACAAAAACAACACACAGCCTTCCTCAGGCAGTGTGTGTGTGCCGGGGACAGGAGACGCCCCTTGAGAGTGTAAGAAGTGAACAGGGGAATCCCTCCGGAGTGGAGTCATGACGACGGGATCTGAATTATGTTTTCGTTCGTGGTTTGTGTCCCAGCGGTGCGCAGCGCCTCCACTGCAGCCTGTGCGTCTCAACGCGGCAACTCTATATCCACCAGTTAAAGGAAATACAGCTAATGTGTTGTGCTATATCAGCTGAAACCCTACCCCTAACCCTAATCCAGTGCTTCTCAAAGTGTGGTCGCGAGCGCCCCCTAGTGGTCCGTGAGTATATTGGTAACATTTCACATTTTAAATAAATACATTTATTTAAGTTTTTCGCACTCTCGCGGGAATATCTCCGCAATGGAGCGAGCTTAAGTTTCACTTTCGATTGCATGATATAGCCCAGATAAGCACCTTCGTCACACATGTGGCCACTCGTTTGTACCATTTTCAGGCGATTTGTAAAAAACGATGTGTTTTTGGATATTTGTGGAGTTAGGTGGTCCTCGAGTGTTTTTTTTATTGGTTAAGTGGTCCTTGGTATGAAAAAGTTTGAGAAACACTGCCCTACCCCTACCCCTCACACCAGATACTGCCTGGTTTTCGGAACCCCCCCCAGACCCCCCCAATAAAGCAAAACTGCACGTTTCAGAGTGGCCTTTTAGTGTGGCCAGCCTAAAGCACACCTGTGCAATAATCATGCTGTCTAATCAGCATCTTGATATGCCACACCTGTGAGGTGGGATGGATTCTCTCGGCAAAGGAGAAGTGCTCACTATCACAGATCTTTTCAGATTTGTGAACAATATTTGAGAGAAATGATTATTTTGTGAATATAGAAAATGTTTTAGATCTTTGAGTTCATCTCATGAAAAATGGGAGCAGAAACAAAAGCGTTTATATTTGTGTTCAGTGTATGTGTTATGCATACATGAGAGGAGCATTTATCGTCTCATGTAACACTCAGCGAGACGGAAAAACCTGCTTTTCTTCTCATTTTGATCCAGCAATGTTTGATCTTTAAACATATATTTGGTGAGACATCAAAGGTTTATTAATAGTACATCTCCAAACGTCTTTGACTCATATGGATTTTAGCATGGATCACCAAGGCTGCTTAGGACACACCTTTACTCATCAATCCCAGGGAGCATGTACTGCAGGATTGTGGTTTAATAACGCATTATTTCTAGTGGAAAACGTGTGCTGTCCCAACACGTGATAATACTCTCTACAACAACCCTTAAACTCCACCTCAAATCAGGCCGTAAAATCAATATCATTTGCTCCAACAGATAGTAACTTGAAGTGGCAGTTTAATTGCAGCAGCTTGAAGGCGTGTTTTATGGCTGCGTCTGAACGGCAGCGTCTTGATCGGGTTCAGGGTATCGTTCAGGAGAAAGCCCTCACTGCGTTTCCTCCCTGAGAGTCCTCACAGACTTCCCGGCATTAGCGGCTACAGATGCTAATCTCAGCCTGGGGGAGATCTGTAATGCAGTTTCTCTTTGCTCCTGAGTGGTTGGATGGAGAGCAAAAAGCAAAGAACGAAGGAGGGAAGAACGAGGCGCCATGTTTGTCTTTGTTACTCTGCGCTCTATATCTCATTAGTGTGTCCTTAACACAGTCGTTTCCTCCACCTGATTTGATTTTCCATGTACCCTGTTGTCAGCTACCCTTACTGCAAATCAATGCACTGCCCCCGGTGTGTGTGTGTGTGTGTGTGTGTGTGTGTGTGTGTGTGTGTGTGTGTGTGTGTGTGTGTGTGTGTGTGTGTGTGTGTGTGTGTGTGTGTGTGTGTGTGTGTGTGTGTGTGTGTGTGTGTGTGTGTGTGTGTGTGTGTGTGTGTGTGTGTGTGTGTGGTGTGTGTGTGTGTGTGTGTGTGTGTGTGTGTGTGTGTGTGTGTGTGTGTGTGTGTGTGTGTGTGTGTGTGTGTGTGTGTGTGTGTGTGTGTGTGTGTGTGTGGCCTAGCATTACTATACTTGTGGGGACCGACATCTGTTTACATAGTCACGTGTGGGGACTCACCTCCCTTATGGGGACAAAATGGAGGTCCCCATAAGGGGATCATTAATGTTAGGGTGAAGACTTGGTTAGGGTTAGGCATGTGTTGGTTAAGGTTAAGATAAGTCTCCAGGAAATGCATGTAAGTCAATGTAATGTCCCCTTCACACTATTGCTTTTATTTGTATTGAGGTGGATGTCACATCGATGTGTGTGTGTGTGTGTGTGTGTGTGTGTGTGTGTGTGTGTGTGTGTGTGTGTGTGTGTGTGTGTGTGTGTGTGTGTGTGTGTGTGTGTGTGTGTGTGTGTGTGTGTGTGTGGTGTGTGTGTGTGTGTGTGTGTGTGTGTGTGTGTGTGTGTGTGTGTGTGTGAGAGACAGAGCTTATCTCAACATGGACTGGGTTCAAGTCGTTGAATCATAACTTCCAAAATGGACTCTGAGCTAATGGTGTGTACACAAAAACACACTTGTACTGCATTATATATATAATAGCTGTTTCCTAATAATACCCATCAAGCACTTCCAGTTATACGTTTATTACAAACACCTCATAACATATAATGTAATCCAGTTTGATTACACACCAAATACAGCCTCGTAACCCATCAACACACTCAGAATTATGCCTTTAAAATTGTATTAATTGCAGGGTTTTTGTATTAATTGCGGATATGAAACGTTAAAGTGGACCTGTCATGCTATATTTGAAACATATATTGTAGGGCCGTACCTATATAAAACATGTCTGTGAAGTTTTTTTAGACATGCCTCACTTTGCTCTTTTCCAGCCCTGTTTTAGCAAGGGCTGATTCTGAGACTACAGCGCCACTTATGGCGCATTTCCACTGCAGCGGGTCGCCCCGTTTAAGCGTCCTTAATCGTCCTCAAGCGGCCAGGCCAGTTGTTGGTGGCCTTTCCATTTAGCGTAGCACGGCTAGCGGGTACTTTTTCCCTCTTTCTCCGGCCCCATACAATCGTGGTTCTATCAGGGCCAGGGCTGAACTAGTGACGTCAACACTCTCGACTGCTGATTGGTCGGAGAGAATCGCCACAAGATCGCGCGCGTGATCATAGCATCGCATATCTAGAAGCAAGCTTGCAGCATGTTTTGTAAACGGAGGAGCTACAAACATGGCAACGTCAAAGAAAAGCACACCGTGGTCGACGAGGGGTGACGACGTTCCTACATCTCATTGGGGAGGATAAAATCCAGCGGGAGCTCGACGGGAGCCCCGCCTACACTGCGTTGCTATAGTAACTACCCCAGGTCCTAAACTGTAATGGAAATGCGCCACGGCCTCGGACGGCCAGCGAGGCAGCCCGAGGCCTGAGCGACCCCGCTGCAGTGGAAATGCGCCATTACAGGCCTGGCATATGTACTACAGCGTCTCCAGCGCTTTCGAGCGGTCTCTCATTCCCCTGATAGGTGGAGCGTTGCCCATATAGGCGGAGCACCCCTTTTCTGACGTCAGAACATTTCCAATCTGGATCAGCTCCGTTCCAGCCCCGTTTTTAGAGATGTGGGTACGCAGGA
>CM070434.1:4439654-4482154 GCA_036324595.1 Champsocephalus gunnari | reverse complement strand
GGAAGAGAAAACTTCTTATCTCGGTGTAGTCATGGACTCTGACCTGAGCTTCAACAGTCACATTCAAACAGTTACTAAACCAGCCTACTATCACCTAAAGAACATATCTAGGATTAAAAGACTAATGTCACAGCAGGATCTGGAGACACGTGTCCATGCTTTTATCTTCAGTAGACTGGACTACTGCAAAGGTGTCTTCACAGGTCTCACTAAAACATCTATTAGGAAGCTGCAGCTGATCCAGAACGCCGCTGCTCGAGTCCTCACTAACACTAAGAAAGTGGATCACATCACTCCTGCTCTGAAGTCTTCACACTGGCTTCCTGTGTGTCAAAGAATAGATTTCTAAATACTGCTGCTGGTTTATAAAGCACTGAATGGTTTAGGCCCAAAATACATGTCTGACCTCCTGCTAAACTATGAACCATCCAGAACTCTCAGGTCTTCAGGGACTGGTCAGCTTCCTGTCCCCAGAGACAGATCTCTCAGGTCTTCAGGGACTGGTCAGCTTCCTGTCCCCAGAGACAGATCTCTCAGGTCTTCAGGGACTGGTCAGCTTCCTGTCCCCAGAGACAGATCTCTCAGGTCTTCAGGGACTGGTCAGCTTCCTGTCCCCAGAGACAGATCTCTCAGGTCTTCAGGGACTGGTCAGCTTCCTGTCCCCAGAGACAGATCTCTCAGGTCTTCAGGGACTGGTCAGCTTCCTGTCCCCAGAGACAGATCTCTCAGGTCTTCAGGGACTGGTCAGCTTCCTGTCCCCAGAGACAGATCTCTCAGGTCTTCAGGGACTGGTCAGCTTTCTGTCCCCAGAGTCAGAACTAAACATGGAGAAGCAGCGTTCAGTTATTATGCTCCAAACATCTGGAACAAACTCCCAGAAACCTGCAGGTCCGCTGCAACTCGGACTACTTTTAAATCAGCAGAAGACTTTTCTTTTGTCGCGCTTTTAATGAACTATTCACATTTTAAACTGCACCGTAACTTTTATCCATGTACTTTTTACTTTTAATGTTTATTTTATTATCTTTTCTTTTTAATGACTGATTCTAAATAACATGTTCTTAATGTCTTTCATTTTTTGTAAAGCACTTTGAATTGCCTTGTGTTGAAAGGTGCTATATAAATAAACTTGCCTTGCCTTGCTTTTAGGTTATTATTAATCAAAGATAAATAAGGAAGTGTGTGTTTTATGAGATGGCAGGGAGGTTTCAGCTCCGATTATGATTTCATAGCTATGTGGACGGTGTCAAGGTCCAATGTTCACAAAATGAACCAATAGCGGGCGTAACTAAAATACAAGATGTCTTTATTTATATATATATTATTATTGCATGTGTGTATTATGAGACTGATCTGAGCCCATATGTTTCTGCCTTTTGCACGCAGAGAATTAGACACAAAAGTATTTCATATTTCTACAAAACATTTCCACAAACATATATGCTTAAATTAGATTCTGAATGTTCTGCTTTATTTTCAGTAAAGTCCTCCACTTCGCCAAGCTGTTTGTGAACGTGAACGTGACCTCTGAACCCCACGAGGTCTCAGCTCTGTGGTTCCTCTGGTACGTGAAGCAGTGCGGAGGAACCATGAGGATCTTCTCCACCACCAACGGAGGACAGGTGTGTGTGTGTGTGTGTGTGTGTGGTGTGTGTGCGCGTGGTGTGTGTGTGTGTGTGGTGTGTGTGTGTGTGTGTGTGGTGTGTGTGGTGTGTGTGTGTGGGTGTGTGTGTGTGTGGTGTGGTGTGTGTGTGTGTGTGTGTGTGTGTGTGTGTGTGTGTGTGTGTGGTGTAGTGTTTGAGATGCATCCCTCTGCTGAATCCTGAAGCCTTCCCTCAGTTTGCTGGCATCATTATGAGCCGGACAAAAGCTGTTTTTCTTGCAGAGCTTTTTGTGTGTGAGGGGAGGGCATTCTGCTGTGGTACTTTCTAAAGCCGAGTGCCGGTGTTGCCTAGACACTGAGGAAGAGGACTGGGACACAGAGGATGATGAAGACAGATCTGTGGTCATTCCCATTTAACCTTTTCCTCTCCCCCTCCCAATTATTTACAGGGCCTCGCTCGGTATGGCTCGGCCTCGTTAGGCCCGGCTCACTTTATGCTGCGTCTCCATTACAGTTTAGTAGCTGGGGCGGTAACTATAGCAACGCAGTGTAGGCGGAGCCGTGACGTCATCTTCAATGCGAACCACAAAACCAACATCAGCCGTTAGCCGTTAGCCCTCAGAGCTCACAGCTCCTCGTATCTGTTCAGAAACTAGACAGAAGTGAAACCAGTCCAAACCACAGACTGCCTGTGTCATGGAGGATACAGGCGCTGCTTTATTTATGTCTGTAGGCCGTTGCTGTGAGTGTGGACGGTCGGAGCATATATAACGTTAGCTTAGCCGATCTCCATTCAGAAAACACGCATTTTAAAGGGTTTCTCGCCTGCCGTCTGTCTGCAGACTTGCCAAAGCATTAACTCATGGTTCTTACTAACCGGTATCAGTGTGTTGTTACTTCGGCATCATTTAGAAACGTGTGTTACAATTAAATCACGGTCCAATATGTTCATCTTGTAGTAGTTGTCGCCCTTGCCAGCGATTCTCTCTCTAGTTTAGCACTCAGCCCGACTCAGCCCGGCTGTTGGCCCGCTAAGAACCTCGATCTGATGGGGCCAGAAAAACTGTGAAATAGTGCCCGCTAGCCGGTACTACGCCAACTGGACCGGGGGACGGCACGGTTAAAGCGAGCTCCGTGCTGTAGTGGAAATGCGCCATAACTGTCTTTCTTTACTGGGAGCAGAGGATATGTAAAGGGGGAAAGCAGTGGAAGTGATGTCGATGGTCTGAACGCCGGGGACATGAGGATTCATCTGATATGCAGCTCAGCAATACGTGTCAAGGTTTTCTTTTCTTAAATGTAGATGAACTTGGTGTTTTCGTTGAGCGTAAGTATGATTAACAACTCGGAGCTATCTTTACGTTAAGATAGATGGATCGATTTTCAGTTCCGCTTTCCACTTAAACTGGAAAAGCATATTCAAACAGTCCTGATGCTCTTCTAGGCACATCCTGTCATGTCTGAGTACAGTTGGGATACCTTTGTTATCATGTGACTCTCGTGTTGGAAGAGGACATTCAGTATTTTCCCAACAATTGGTATAAATAAAAATACAAAAATGCCACTTTCTTGCACGTATAAAAGGCTCTTTGCAATGCTTAACGGCTGCCCCCATGTATGTACGACCTCTTGACCTCTTGACCCCCAGGAGAGGAAGTTTGTGGGCGGCTCGAGTCAGATCAGCGAGTTCATGGCAGACGGGCTGGGAGACCTGGTGAAACTCGAGTCTCCGGTCTACCGCATCGACCAGAGCGGAGACATGGTGGAGGTTCAGACGCTGGACAAACAGACGTACACGGTGAGCACCACACACACACACACACACACACACACACACACACACAGAATGCCTGAAAAACATAGCGAAAATAGAAACAAAAATAGATACAAAACACACTGAAAATACTGTAGACCCTGAATCACACACACACACACACACACACACACACACACACACACACACCACACACACACACACACACACACACACACACACACACACACACACCCACACACACACACACACAGACACACATTTTGTACTATTTTCTACTTCTACTGTATCTCAGAATTAAATACCGTACTTTTTGACACACTTCATTATTATTGATTGTTTCTCCATTAGACTGGAAAGTTATACTGGAAACAAGAATCTAATTTTAAAATGGGACTTGAGTGTCTGTTGTTTTTATTTTTGTCCTATTACTACTATTATAAGGTGTAATTGATTTGTCAATAAGTTCCTAAATAACAGTGAGACCTGAGTACAGAAAAGTAATGCCATTTAAAACCCTAGGAATAACGGGATGAGTAGAAGGTGACAGAAAGGTAGTGATTTTGCAGTCTGAAAACGGTCTGAAACAAATAATCGGTGCTGCCCCCTGCTGGCCGCCTGCCGCCATGAGATGCAGCTCTCTGTTTTATCCTATTTGTGTTTCTCTTTTTCTATGTGTGATATTTCACACGTGACCGGTACAAAGTTTATGCCGAGAGGAATTCTGACCCACAGATAAATAAATGTATTTGTAGACCCTTGTCTTCGAGACAGGAAGAGATTTGACAATACAACTCAACCACATTCTTCACAGCTTGATTTGTGCTGCCCTCTGCTGGCAGCCTCCGACCATGTGATCCAATGTGTCTTAGCTTCCCCTATATTTCTTTTAAAATGTGTGATTTCTCTCTCAGGCCAAGTATGTGATTTTGGCCACGCCCCCCGGCCTGAACATGAAGATGCACTTCAGCCCCGAGCTGCCCCCCCTCAGGAACCAGCTGATCAGCCGCGTGCCCATGGGCTCTGTCATCAAGTGCATGGTGTACTACAAGGAGAACTTCTGGAGGAAAAAGGGTACGTGAGTGTTAGAAAAGTCTCCCTGGCCCCGGCTTGAGCTTCAGCCTCAGGATCCACGTGTCTGTGATCCTCTCTGAATGGAAGTAGCATCACATACAGAGACTAGTTCCTGAGCAGTGTCCTTCACATGCTGATATCCAAGAGAGGGAGTCACACAGTCTCAAGATGCAGGAACAGAAAGCAGTATCAATGTTTACTTCAGATTAGCTCCACGTCAGAACACCTGAATTTCTCCATAAAGAAAAGTTCCATCTTATCTTATATTTGGTTATTTAAAACTGAGCTCAGGGCTATTCAATTGGCGGCCCGCGGGCAAAATCCGGCCCCCGGGTGATATTTACTGGCCTTTTGAGTATAATGTGAAAAAGTAAAAAATTAGTTTAATTAAAAAATTGTTTGGGCCAGAGTGCCTTTCTTCCTGAGAGGGAGTTACATTGAGAGATAGAGGGGAAGACATTGCCTGAAAGCTTTGGCGGGCTCGGGTTTCGAACCCACCTACTCGCTGCCCTTCACTACAAGCTCGCGCACCTTCGACGGTTTCGCGCCAATGGAACGATGAATCAAACCTGGTCAGCATAGTTGGATATCAAAATGTCTCTTTCTACGTTAAAAAAACGAAAGGTTGACGCCGAAAACCGGCAATTCAACAGCGAGTGGAAAGAGAAGTACTTGTGTGTAAATGTCAGTGGGAGGCCCGTGTGTCTATCGGTGTGTGAAGAGTACAACTTGAGATTTCAAGACAGCTCACGCCAACTTTGACGGCACTTTTCCCGCGGGCTCTGACGCTCGCCGCCAGAAGATTTTGGAGCTAACTTCGTGCTACGACCAAAGACGTAGCTCCCTGTTTCGGGCTGGCACTGACCAAGAGAGAGCTACCGCGCCGTCCCTACGAGTGGCCTGGATATTAGGCAAGAAGAAAAGGCCTTGTACGGACGCAGAGACGGTCAAAGAGTGCATCCATTGAGGAAGAGGTTGCAGATGAGGAAATCAGAATAGCGTTATTGACTCAATTAAGAACATTCCGATTTCTGACGCGTCGACGTCAAGGAGAGTGGAGACGCTTGCATCGGACGCTTTCGAGATGCGTTCGTCATGGCGTTTCTCCGCAATTCAAAACATAGAAAAGCCAACGCCTTTCTGTGTCTGATAGAGAACGATGAGCTTTACGCTGCCGTTTGCTTTTTGAGCGACATTTTCCAACATCTGAACCAACTCAACGTGGAGCTGCAGGGCAGAGATACAATGGCCACACGACTTGTGGAGAGACTCCACGCGCTTCCAAAAAAGCTCACACTTTGTTTTGCGGATTCATGTCCAGGCAAAATGCTCCATTTTCCAACACTGCAGGTTTACAGATCACCGAGGTGACGACTGGATGTTTGGACGCGTTGAAACCCAACTTAGCCGCGAGGTTTGAACATTTCCGTCTCCCGACCGAAGTGATGAGATTTGTGAAGGACCCTTCCTCTGTGAAGGCGGAGTCTGCACTGAAGGCAAAGCAGTTGATTGTGACGTCTTTATAACTCGAACTCATCGACATGCAGCCATCAGATGACCAGCTGGCAGGTTCTGAAAGGTTCTGGACTCATGAAGTCAGCCACGAGAAATCCCCTCGTTCAACGGGTCTTGCACTTTTTGTCCTCACAATGTTCGGCTGCACTTAAACGTGCGGATCGGCATTCTCACACATGCCATAACAAACTAATAATCGAGCATCCTTCACCGACCAGCATCTGCATCGCTGTATGCGTATTGCCATGACAACGTGTATTCCCGACTTCCCTGCTCTTGCTAAATCGAAAAAAAGCCATTTCTCTCATTCGATGGCACATATCTGCCAAGTCGGCTGCATACAGTCATCACTATGTTAATCAAAACAGGTTTGAGTTTTAAAAGGCTGTGTGTTGTGGTTTGGTAATTAATACAAATAGTTTTTGCTTTTAATTAAGCAGTTGATGTGGTATGGCTCACTTGTCTTTATTGTTATTATACCATAATATGCACTGTTGTTTGTGTATGGCATATTATTAGATCCTTTAATCTAAATCTAATGATGTTGATGGTTATATTAGCTTCACGTGTGCTGAGTTCTGAACTTGCCTTTATAAAGGCCTTGGGGCTATGTGTGATTTAATTAAACAAAATATATGCTCTCCACTGCTGTTGTAGTCATTTCATTCCAAACCTTCGACCTGCTGTAGTACGTTCTGTATCTGAAGCTCTTAATACGATTGGCCCCTTGCTTTGGACCCTGTTCATCAACCGGCCCCCGCTCCAAACTAATTGAATAGCCCTGCTGTAGCTTCTCAAAGGCCACGCTGTGTGCTAAGGCCTCCTTCATTCTCACGGAGATCAAGAGGTACATTTTAAGCGATATTCAGGGAGTTGGGTTTGTCGTTTAACATTTGGTGTTCTTCAGGTTTAGAGCATATGACTGTTCATCTGTTGCATTCTGCTAATTAATCATCTCACATATCATTCCATTTACTTGTATATCGAGTCTTCGTGCACTATTTATATTCTATTTGTATTTACTTAAAACATTCTCTTGCACTATTGTATCTGTTGTATGTCCTATACATATTCACGTTGCTCTGTTGGAGGAGCCGGTGACTTCAGTTTGTCGTGAAGCCTCGAATCTTCAAACTTTCCATTGAAGCTAAAAAGAATGACTGACACAAACAGTCTGTAATATTGTTCCAGGAGCGAGGGAAGGACGCGGTATTTTATATTCCCTCTCCTTGCTCGACACCAGGTTACTGTGGCAGCATGGTGATCGAGGAGGAAGGCGCTCCCATTGGTCTGACGCTGGACGACACGAAGCCCGATGGGAGTGTACCCGCCATCATGGGGTGATTATATTATATTTAATACAATTATCATTATGGAACCTTAGCGTTACACCTACTTGTTATACTGTGAGGAAGCTTGGACATGTAGTGCTGTGGACGTGGTGCAGAAGCAAAGGAGGCACGTTAACAGTCATATTAGTTAGCATGTGTTAGCTGCCAGAAATAGATGTCTGGCAGCAATGCATAGCGGTGATAGTATGATTAAAAGTGCAGATATTTAGATATAGATAGAATCAATGTCATCAATATAGGTTAGGATAAGATGTATTTTAATATTCTGCTGTCAAACCCCAACATGTGAAAACCACAACACTATTGTCTAAAAACGGTTTGTACAGAATAAAGATTTACTGTAAGAGCCATTTATTATGTATGTTTTGGTGAGCCGATCCGTACGCCTGTTGGATTGTTTGTTTTATTTAATTAGTTGAGCAATGTTCAACTTTTGACGCCTCGGCAGAAGCGTCAGCCAATCGAACCGCTGCTTGTGTGTCAGGGGCGGGAGATTCATGCGATTGGTTGTTGGTCGAGTTTCAGACACGCCCGCCGGCAAGCGTCAGCGCACGCCGCTGTGTGGACGGGCCGTCAGTGACCTTTGACCTTTCAACCCAGTCTCACGGCGTTTCGTGTTATAGTCACGAAATTAATCTACTGATTCGTGTTCACCAACGCCATTTCTTTCCTGTCACACAGAACGATTTTAAAAGCAATGTAAATAATAACAAATTAGAAGGAAAAAGAGATTTAAAAAAATTCAGATTTCAGTATTCTGACACAGAACGATTTTAGAAGCAATGTATTTCTATCGGTGGCGTGTTTCGCGCCTGCACCAAATAATAACAAATTAGAAGGAACAAATATTTATTTTCCTCGCGGACGGCAAAAAAACTCCGACATTATCTAATTTAAAATAAAAGGGTTAGATATTGAGTAAGACCATGTTTTTATGAACCCCACAGCTTCTGGTATTCCAAGACCCGACCGAACAGAAAGACGTGGTGCGGGCACGAAACGCACCAATAGAAATACATTGCTTTTAAAATCGTTCTGTGCAACATAAATGCCGTGAGACTGGGTTGGTACATTCGACGTAATCGGCCACGACATTTGTGTGTCTGCAATTTCTTTTGACTTCTGCAGGAGCTTTCCTTCTAGTGGATACTGTTTCTCTGTTTCCTCTCCTGCAGATTCATCCTCGCCCGCAAGTGCAGAAAGCTATCAGGGCTGACCAAGGAGGAGAGGTACGTGCACTCTCAGTTACTCAGCGGGTTACGACTCTCCCCGGCTGCAGGAAGTCCTTTGATAAATAAAGTGTAATGTTTTTCATCCAAAACCGTTTTCTGTTTGTGATCCAGGCTGAAGAAGATCTGTGAGATCTACTCCAGGGTGCTGGGCTCCGAGGAGGCTCTGCATGTGAGTTTAGATACACACACACACACACACACACACACACACACACACACACACACACACACACACACATACACTGATACAGTCAATTAGTAGTTAATTAATACATCAATGAAACCTTTACTCTGTCTGACAGCCGGTGCATTACGAGGAGAAGAACTGGTGTGAAGAGGAATACTCCGGAGGCTGCTACACCGCCTACTTCCCCCCGGGAATCCTTACACAGTATGGAAAGTAAGTCACACACACACACACACACACACACACACACACACACACACACACACACACACACACACACACACACACACACACACACACACACACAGATAAAGATCAAGATCAGTTTAAAGACAGAGTAAAGCAGTAATCAAATGTGCGGCTGGTTATATGTGCAGTAGTTGTGGAGTCTCTGAAAACGGCAGGCATTAAATATTAAGTTTGAATCCACTGGACGTGCTTTCCAGCGGTCTCTCTTGAACCCCTGGTGTCTCTGTCTGCAGGGTGCTGAGGGAGCCGGTGGGCAGGCTGTATTTCGCAGGAACAGAAACAGCTACAGAGTGGAGTGGATACATGGAGGGGGCGGTGCAGGCGGGAGAGAGAGCCGCCAGAGAGGTCAGAGGTCACCGCAACACACACACACACTATTTACAATCAGAATCAGGTGTATCACCAGGTAGGTTAACACATAGGAGGAACTGGACTTGGTGTCGTGGTGCAGACAGTACATACACAGATAGAGAACTATTTATAGAAAACTATAATAACATTACAAAATATAAAAAAATAACACAAAATATGGAGTAAAATATAGCACTAATAAAAAAGAAGAAAAACAGATTAAAGTGGAATGTTCCAGGAATGTTAGCTTTTTTACTTCAAAACGGAGATTATTTTCTGCAATATCCCAAAATGTCCCAATATAACATTTGCCCTAATGCATGGGAAATAAGTATGTATCTTTTCTGGTGTACTAAATAGTATGGAAGTATGGGAATTGAAACACAGGATCTTAGAGCACAAACGGTAGAGTTGAGCATTTGCACCATTTTCAACATGTTGAAAGAGGACTCTTTAAAGTAGAGACTCTACATACTGATATACACCTGAACATCAGCAGGAGAGGACTCTTTAAAGTAGAGACTCTACATACTGATATACACCTGAACATCAGCAGGAGAGGACTCTTTAAAGTAGAGACACTACATACTGATATACACCTGAACATCAGCAGGAGAGGACTCTTTAAAGTAGAGACACTACATACTGATATACACCTGAACATCAGCAGGAGAGGACTCTTTAAAGTAGAGACACTACATGCTGATATACACCTGAACATCAGCAGGAGAGGACTCTTTAAAGTAGAGACACTACATACTGATATACACCTGAACATCAGCAGGAGAGAACTCTTTAAAGGAGAGACACTTCATACTGATATACACCTGAACATCAGCAGGAGAGGACTCTTTAAAGGAGAGACACTTCATACTGATATACACCTGAACATCAGCAGGAGAGGACTCTTTAAAGTAGAGACACCACATACTGATATGCACCTGAACATCAGCAGGAGAGTACTCTTTAAAGTAGAGACACTACATACTGATATACACCTGAACATCAGCTGGAGAGGACTCTTTAAAGTAGAGACACTACATACTGATATACACCTGAACATCAGCAGGAGAGGACTCTTTAAAGTAGAGACACTACATACTGATATACACCTGAACATCAGCGGGAGAGGACTCTTTAAAGTAGAGACACTACATACTGATATACACCTGAACATCAGCAGGAGAGGACTCTTTAAAGTAGAGACACTACATACTGATATACACCTGAACATCAGCAGGAGAGTACTCTTTAAAGTAGAGACACTACATACTGATATACACCTGAACATCAGCTGGAGAGGACTCTTTAAAGTAGAGACACTACATACTGATATACACCTGAACATCAGCAGGAGAGGACTCTTTAAAGTAGAGACACTACATACTGACATACACCTGAACATCAGCAGGAGAGGACTCTTTAAAGTATTTACACTACATACTGATATACACCTGAACATCAGCAGGAGAGGACTCTTTAAAATAGAGACACTACATACTGATATACACCTGAACATCAGAGGAGAGGACTCTTTAAAGTAGAGACACTACATACTGATATACACCTGAACATCAGCAGCAGAGGACTCTTTAAAGTAGAGACACTACATACTGATATACACCTGAACATCAGCAAGAGAGGACTCTTTAAAGTAGAGACACTACATACTGATATACACCTGAACATCAGCAGGAGAGGACTCTTTAAAGTAGAGACACTACATACTGATATACACCTGAACATCAGCAGGAGAGGACTCTTTAAAGTAGAGACACCACATACTGATATACACCTGAACATCAGCAGGAGAGGACTCTTTAAAGTAGAGACACTACATACTGATATACACCTGAACATCAGCAGGAGAGGACTCTTTAAAGTAGAGACACTACGTACTGATATACACCTGAACATCAGCAGGAGAGGACTCTTTAAAGTAGAGACACTACATACTGATATACACCTGAACATCAGCAGGAGAGGACTCTTTAAAGTAGAGACACTACACACTGATATACACCTGCACATCAGCAGGAGAGGACTCTTTAAAGTAGAGACACTACACACTGATATACACCTGCACATCAGCAGGAGAGGACTCTTTAAAGTAGAGACACTACACACTGATATACACTTGAACATCAGCAGGAGAGGACTCTTTAAAGTAGAGACACTACATACTGATATACACCTGAACATCAGCAGGAGAGGACTCTTTAAAGTAGAGACACTACGTACTGATATACACCTGAACATCAGCAGGAGAGGACTCTTTAAAGTAGAGACACTACATACTGATATACACCTGAACATCAGCAGGAGAGGACTCTTTAAAGTAGAGACACTACACACTGATATACTCTTGCACATCAGCAGGAGAGGACTCTTTAAAGTAGAGACACTACACACTGATATACACCTGAACATCAGCAGGAGAGGACTCTTTAAAGTAGAGACACTACATACTGATATACACCTGAACATCAGCAGGAGAGGACTCTTTAAAGTAGAGACACTACGTACTGATATACACCTGAACATCAGCAGGAGAGGACTCTTTAAAGTAGAGACACTACATACTGATATACACCTGAACATCAGCAGGAGAGGACTCTTTAAAGTAGAGACACTACATACTGATATACACCTGAACATCAGCAGGAGAGGACTCTTTAAAGTAGAGACACTACATACTGATATACACCTGAACATCAGCAGGAGAGGACTCACCCACACCAATCTTCTGTTGCAGGTCCTGTGTGTAATGAAGAAAATCGACAAGAGTCAGATCTGGCAGACGGAGCCTCAGTCTGTGGTGAGAGAAATCTCTATGAACCTATTTAAATAAAACTCAAATATATGCAACCTTAACATCGTCTGCTCCTTTCCCTTCGACAGGAAGTGCCAGCAATCCCGTTTGTCACCACTTTCTGGGAGAGAAACCTGCCTTCAGTCGGCGGTCTCTTGAAATGTTTGGGAGTTTCCGCCTTCCTGTCTGTGGCCACTGTCTCCGGCATGGCGATCTACAAAAAGAGTTAAACCACAACAGACTCTTTACGGCACTACTTTATGTCCCAATCTGCAGAGTAGTGAGCTGTATCGAGTAAAAAATCACTAACGCACCGTCACTCTGTGCGAGAAAGTGAGACATAGGAATTGTTTGAATCCACGTCTGAGGTCCAGATGTGAAACCAATGAAGGAAAGAATCGTAAAAAGTATACAGAATATATGTGCATCACTAGTAACAGTACACAGATTGCCAATGACATTCAGT
This sequence comes from Champsocephalus gunnari, assembly GCA_036324595.1. NCBI lineage: Eukaryota > Metazoa > Chordata > Actinopteri > Perciformes > Channichthyidae > Champsocephalus > Champsocephalus gunnari. The sequence continues at coordinate 4,469,539 of CM070434.1, read as the reverse complement.
CTTACTTACATGTGAGTTTATCGACTAATTATGCTTTCTGTGTGTGTGTGTGAGGTGTGTGTGAGAGGTGTGTGTGTCTTAATTACCTATTTTAGGTGCTAATTTATTCTGGCCGAGCAGCTGTAGCTCCTGATGAGATGCCCGCTGCAGAATCACAGCGCAGGTTTTAAGGATAAGGCTGTTGGGATGCTAGCTGCTTGTTGTCAATACATCCCATGAAAACACTTTGAGTTAATTACTTAAGGTAAATTAAAATACCCGAACACCTGGACATGAGCATAATTGGGCCCTTTAAGGCCTGCAAGATCCGACACTCACTTTAAATGAATCTCTTAAGATATGACTCACAAAATCACCAGTCATTCATTCTCAGTATGCATGGGATTTGTTGTCAATTTAAGAAAAAGCAGAATAAAGAATGCATAATAAGCCTTATCCTGTTATTAAAATGTGTATTTAGTGGTGATGTCGTGCTACTAAGCTGCTCTGTTATCTTTTAGTAAATGTAATGAAAGCATTCGAATGTATTTTCTTCAGACTAAAAACTCTCTGTCGCTGCGTTTTGATTTAGAGATATATATGTATTTCTATACAAAAGTAGTGCGGTAGCTAACCAAAAACACTATTAATACACATTTCATGCTTTTCAATCCCACAAAATCTACTTTATGATTAACGTTTTGATGCATTAGCAGGGGGGTCAAACTCAATTTCATCGCGGGCCACATCAGCATTAAGGTTGCACTCAAAGGGCCGGTTGTGACTTTAAGACTATATAAAAATACATATATAAATATTTAATATATAAAATAATGTATTATATTACATCATTGCCTCTGCCTTGGATTATCATCGGATAGGGTAATAACTTCATAATTAACTACGTCTGAAAGCAGAATTCTTGGGCAAATAATTGCAAAGTCATATTTGAGATGCATTGTGGGACATGTAGTTTATGGGCAACATCCTTCTGTAGCATGTAACCGTATAATAAACATATTATATTCTTTGCAAGCTCTTGTGGGGCCGCAGGAAATGAAGTCGCGGGCCGAATGTGGCCCCCGGGCCTTGAGTTTGACACCCCTGAACTAAAGAGTGCAGAAAATCGCCTCTTTTTGAGAGAAACCTCAGAAAACAGATGACGCATTATTCCCAGAAACAACACACGGACATCGAGAGAAGTAAACCTTAATTCCCAGTAGAGAAACACAGCTGCCTCCTCGCAGGAAATATTCATTTTTGGCCACTTTGCGAGCACTTCAATCCATGATGAGCTTTTAGAAATCATGTGTCAGAGTAGGAGGCTTTTTCTTATCTCATAATGGGAATCTGATTTTGAAGCGAGATGATACATGATTTTTCTGGTTAAGGGTGTTGAATCATCCGGTTTTTGTCCCAAAGACGGGTGTGTGTGTGTGTGTGTGTGTGTGAGTATAGTTATCTGTCGTGCCTTAATGGTAGTGTTTTGTGTCATTTCTCTCTCTCTCAAGTGCCTGTGTGACTGTGACACCCCTCTGAATAAGTAAAAGAAACAGGAAATGACTCAGCATTTTAGCACTTCCTGCTTCCCTGGTCTGAAAGTCAATGGTTTTCTGAATGAGTTTTTGGTTATTAGCCTGAAACAGGTCTGGGGTTAACATAAACTGAAGAGATTTTTATTCTACGACTTCATTAAATAACCCACTGGTGAATTTAAGAACAGCCGGACATTAGCCGCCGTTAGCTTAGCATTGCAAGTCATGTCATAGTTCCTTTAAAGCGGTAAGTAGGCTTTTTACTTAAGAAATCATACATTTGTGTTAATATGTGTAGATTATCCCACTGATAAGAGATTATTCTCTGCAATAATCCAAAAATATATTTAAAAAATCATTATCTTTTTCTCGAAGGAACCAGACAGATGCTAACTTTTCAAAACTATGGAAATCCTCCCCACGATCAAACTGCTTATCTCCAATAAAGCCGTGTGTGTGTGTGTGTGTGTATCGCAGTGTTTCACTATCCGTCTCCCTCGTTGTGCGATGTCTCTGTCTGCTGAAGGACCTTCCCTTTCTATCAGCTCATGCACTGGTTTGAGTGTTTTTCTGACTTCAGTGAACGAACAAAGCCGGCACACACACTCCATCCTGCAGAAACACACATGATCCAGCCCTCCATCTGTGTTTCCCTGAGACTCTTCCTGTGACAGTTCTTCGATGTCTTTAATTCCTCAAACAAAGCTGGTGATACTTAAACAGAAAAAAATGTGAAATAAATATTTTACTCGTCTTAAAATCGACCTTGTGTCTTTTTGTGTATTTTTCTCAAGCGTGAGTTCATTCCCAAACACCGGGCCAGCAGAGGAAGAATGTGTGTGTTGAGTATTTTTTATTGTGTTTGGTGCATTTCTATATATATTGTGTGTGTGTGTGTGTGTGTGTGTGTGTGTGTGTGTGTGTGTGTGTGTGTGTGTGTGTGTGTGTGTGTGTGTGTGTGTGTGTGTGTGTGTGTGTGTGTGTGTGTGTGTGTGACTTCTGCTCTCATCTCTTCTGTATTTAATTGAATCTCTCCTTCAGCGTCTGACCACTGTTCACCTGAAGGTCAAATCAAGATGAATCCTGATTGTGCTCCACTAACAGGACGTCAGTGTTCTCGTAATGCGATCCTACTTTTACTTCTACGTTTTATTCCCAGAGTCTGATTTGTGGTGTGTTTTTTTCTACCTGCAGTAACTGTGTGTGTGTGTGCAGCCACTAGAGGGCAGATTACAACCATCAAAGCTAAAGCAATACACACTGATGTGCACATAATAAGTATTGGACCTCATGCAAACATAAACTCTTGTTATTAAGGACTAAGAGAAGTAAACTGGGTCTGATGACACAGGGTCTGAGGACAGAGGGTCTAAGGACAGAGGGTCTGAGGACAGAGGGTCTAAGGACAGAGGGTCTGAGGACACAGGGTCTAAGGACACAGGGTCTGAGGACAGAGGGTCTGATGACAGAGGGTCTGAGGACAGAGGGTCTGAGGACAGAGGGTCTAAGGACAGAGGGTCTGAGGACAGAGGGTCTAAGGACAGAGGGTCTGAGGACCGAGGGTCTAAGGACCGAGGGTCTGAGGACAGAAGGTCTAAGGACAGAGGGTCTGAGGACAGAGGGTCTGAGGACAGAGGGTCTGAGGACAGAGGGTCTAAGGACAGAGGGTCTGAGGACAGAGGGTCTGAGGACAGAGGGTCTGAGGACAGAGGGTCTGAGGACAGAGGGTCTGAGGACAGAGGGTCTGAGGACAGAGGGTCTGAGGACAGAGGGGGTCGTAATATTTAAAAAAATAAATAATAAATCTCCAATAAATAAAATAAATATATGTATACAGATACAGATAAGCGGCTAAAGCAAGAATAGTAAAGATGCAATTAAATAAACATTTACATAAGACATTAAACTAAATGTCCAATAAAAGATAAAACAATTGCAATAAAATAGACTTAAAAAAAGTATTCAAAAAGTAAAAATGCTAAAATAAAGATAATTAAATAAAATAAATAATAACATTTATATAAAAACAGGAAGATAGAATATAAATGAATGTGAAATAAAAAGACAGTCCCTCCTCTAGTCCCTCCTCTAGTCCCTCCTCCAGTCCTTCCTCCAGTCTCTCCTCTAGTCCCTCCTCCAGTCCCTCCTCTAGTCCCTCCTATAGTCCCTCCTCCAGTCCCTCCTCCAGTCCCTCCTCCAATCCCTCCTCCAGTCCCTCCTCTAGTCCCTTCTCTAGTCCCTCCTCTAGTCCCTTCTCTAGTCCCTCCTCCAGTCCCTCCTCCAGTCCCTCCTCTAGTCCCTTCTCTAGTCCCTCCTCCAGTCCCTCCTCCAGTCCCTCCTCTAGTCCCTCCTCTAGTCCCTCCTCCAGTCCCTCCTCCAGTCCCTCCTCTAGTCCCTTCTCTAGTCCCTCCTCCAGTCCCTCCTCCAGTCCCTCCTCTAGTCCCTCCTCTAGTCCCTCCTCTAGTCCCTCCTCCAGTCCCCCCTCCAGTCCCTCCTCCAGTCCCTCCTCTAGTCCCTCCTCCAGTCCCTCCTCTAGTCCCTCCTCCAGTCCCCCCTCCAGTCCCTCCTCTAGTCCCTCCTCCAGTCCCTCCTCTAGTCCCTCCTCCAGTCCCTCCTCCAGTCCCTCCTCTAGTCCCTCCTCTAGTCCCTCCTCCAGTCCCTCCTCTAGTCCCTCCTCCAGTCCCTCCTCTAATCCCTCCTCTAGTCCCTCTTCCAGTCCCTCCTCTAGTCCCCCCTCCAGTCCCTCCTCCAGTCTCTCCTCCAGTCCCTCCTCTAGTCCCTCTTCCAGTCCCTCCTCCAGTCCCTCCTCCAGTCCCTCTTCCAGTCCTTCCTCTAGTCCCTCCTCTAGTCCCCCCTCCAGTCCCTCCTCTAGTCCCTCCTCCAGTCCCTCCTCCAGTCCCTCCTCCAGTCCATCCTCTAGTCCCTCCTCTAGTCCCCCCTCCAGTCCCTCCTCTAGTCCCTCCTCCAGTCCCTCCTCCAGTCCCTCTTCCAGTCCCTCTTCCAGTCCTTCCTCTAGTCCCTCCTCTAGTCCCCCCTCCAGTCCCTCCTCTAGTCCCTCCTCCAGTCCCTCCTCCAGTCCCTCCTCCAGTCCATCCTCTAGTCCCTCCTCTAGTCCCTCCTCTAGTCCCTCCTCCAGTCCCTCCTCTAGTCCCTCCTCTAGTCCCTTCTCTAGTCCCTCCTCCAGTCCCTCCTCAAGTCCTTGTCCCTACTCAATTCCCTTCTGCGTTGTTTTTGTTTTTGATAATGATGTCAGAGAAGAAAGACTGTCGTGCGTTTTTCAATTCCAAACGATAAAGGCCAAGTCTCTCTTTATAGATTCCAAAGTGAATCTGGAGATTTGTTTTTCTCCACCTGCGTTCAGCTTTTCGACATTCTCTTTTCTCTGTTTTCACGGTCATGGCCTTTCTCCATGGAGATATTTTCTTCCCAGTCACTTCCTTTACCTTCATTGGAGCAATGGCATCTATAACATTTTTAATCTTTGAATTAAAATGATCTACTAGCTCATTTACTGAGATGTTGGCAGGGGCAAGTGTGGAAGAAAAATTCTGAGTAAACATTTCCCTAGTATTTTCAGTTAAACATCGCTTTGTGGTTACCTCTTTCTGAACACTTGTGTGAACAGAAATAGAGCTCTCAAAGAACACACAGGAATTATCAGAGAGCGCAACATCAGTCACCACAACCTTAGAGATATTCAGACCCTTTCAGATCATTAAGTCCAGAGTGTGCCCCTTATTGTGCGTGGGCTCCGTCACATGCTGAGTCAGTCCATAGCTATCAAGAACACAAAACAGTTCTTTAGCCCCTCTGTCCTGGGGGTTGTCAACATGGATGTTAAAATCACCAACAATGACTAGACGGTCAAAGTCAATACACACTATAGACAGCAGTTCAGTAAGGTCATCAAAAAAGCTTGCACAGTATTTGGGTGGTCTATAGCTATTTAGGAACAGAGCTCGAGAGGAGCATTTCAGCTGAAGGGCCACATATTCAAAAGAATCAAAGTTTCCATACGATGTCTTCCTGCATTGAAGGGAATCATTGAACAGAATAGCAACTCCACCCCCTTTCTTATGCATTCTTTCCTGACTCATAAAACTAAAGTTGGGAGGGGTTGATTCGATAAGAACAGCTGCACTGTTATTTTGTTCAATCCTAGTTTCTGTTAAAAACATAAAATCAAGATTGTGCTCAGTGATAAAATCATTGATTAAAAATGTTTTTCCTGCCAAAGACCTGACATTTAATAAAGCTAGTTTAAGTTCGTTAAACACGCTATCAGTCAGGTTTTTTGTGATAAGCTGTGGCTGACATGGAATTAGATAAACTGTATCTAAGATGATTCACCGCTCTTAATCTATTACCTATCAACACAGATATCGGCAAAGCTACAGGCAGGCAGGGCCCCGGCATGTCCTGGAAAGAGTTGAGAGTGCCGTACGCCCTTGAGCCTGGACCCAGCACATATCAGTTTGCAGCATTTTGTACACACACATCCCTATCAGGCTTTGAAGGGGAGGGAGGACCCACCACCCTGCTCCTCTCATCATAGGAGGGCAGGGTGAGGGCGACACTGTAGGAAGGGGGGTTTGGAAGTCTGCTTCCATCTTCCTGGTATTGGTTTGGTTTGGATGATTGTGGTAGGCATGGTGATAAAAGATGTGATTTTGGTGGGCGTCGTTGAGGGGCGGGGGTAAAGGACATGCTGCCAACCCTGCGTGTCGCCTTCATGCGGTCATTGTACTCCAGGGGGGTGGGCGAGGGTGAAAGGGTGAGCGGAGAGTAGAGAGAGCTGGGGGATGAATGAAGAGTATCCTCGAAGGCGTTGACAGGGGGGGGTGGGTGACGGGCGGTGGGGACTCCTCCGTGTGTCTCATAGGTCTCCCATAATCAGAACGTTCCTCAGGCGGGTGCCGTGATACTTCTTCAGGGTTGTCTGCGCGATGTGTTGTGTCTATCTCCTGTTTTGATTCCTCTTGCCGCTTGTCCTTGGCAGAGGGAGCAGATCGATGACGCAGGCAGTTGAATACGTTAGAGATAAACAATTTCACTCCTGACTTGTTCAGGCAAACTCCATTCGCCTTGAAAAGATGTCTGCGGTCCCAGAGAAAGTTAAAGTTGTCAATAAAATGCACAGAATGGTCAGTACAGACAGGTGAAAGCCAGGTGTTCAGTGCAGACAGTCTGCTGAATCTCTCCACTCCTCTTCTGACTGGCGGTAGAGGGCCACTGATGAACACCTCTGCATTTAGAGAGCTGGCAGTTTCCAACAGACGTTTAAAGTCTTCTTTCAGCACTTCTGACTCTTGTTTCACAACATCATTTGTTCCAATGTGCAGAACCACATTCTTCACAGTCGGATGTTCAGCCCCAATATGCAGGATCTTCTCAGCCAAGTCAGAGACCACATCCTTGGGAAAACAGAGTACTTTGGTGTTGTTCTTACTACACAGACCTTTTACATCTCTTACAGCAGAGTCGCCCACAATCAGAGCTTCAGGCCCCGTCGTTAGCTTTCCCTCTAGCCTTTTGCTTTTGGAGTAGCTATTGGTCCTTACCCTGCTGTGTGAAGAGGACGGGTTATCCAGGTCATCAGAAAGAGATCTCCGGCTCTCGGTCAGCGGAGTGACTATATATTGTAAGGAAATATTTGTATGTATTCATGTTAGCAAACTATGAAGAAGCTTAAAATGGGAAATGATTTGTGTAGAAAACTGTGAGCTGGATTCGGGGCCTGTTGACATGTGGTTTTTGAGAACAAAGGAAGATGGGGGAGGTGAGGGTTTGACTTACAGTCAACTCAGATCTAGGAGATAATAAAAGCTAAGCTACTGTGATTGGGGAAACTTAAGATGTGAGGTGTTGGTGATATTTGGGCAGCCAATCACGGAGGTCTGGAAGGGAGGATCAGATAACTCCTCCCATTGTTAGCAAGGTATTAAACACAGGAACCACGCTGTGTTCGCTCTCTTTCCTCTCGCTGGCTCACGTGAGTATCAGGTAAATATGGGATCCCAAAGATAACTGTATTGAATTTGTACTGTATTGATTGTATTGCATTGTCATATTACCATTAAAGTAGATTATTGTTAAACGGTTAATTGTATGCTCTGGATTCCTTCCTGTATGATAACCAGCTTGTTAGGGACGCGCAGAGATTTGGAATGCGGACCAGTTGTCCCACAAAATCTCTAACAATATACACAAAGACAGAACAGGACGCTCACCGAAGACCACGTCAATACACAAGACGAACCGACACTGAACACAGGAAGAGACTAAATACAGGGAGGGGTAATCACGAGACGAGAAACAGCCGGGCAGGGGAGGAGAACACAAGGGCGACAGGTGAACACAATCAGACAACTAGACACACAGGGAAACTAACGACGGGAGGAAACACAGGGAGAAGGACCAGACAAGAAACAAGGAGGAGACACACAAGGGCAACAGGTGAACACAATCAGACAACTAGACACACAGGGAAACTAACGACGGGAGGAAGACACAGGGAGAAGGACCAGACAAGAAACAAGGAGGAGACACACGAGGGCAACAGGTGAACACAATCAGACAACTAGACACACAGGGAAACTAACGACGGGGGGAAACACAGGGAGAAGGACCAGACGATAACCCAGCAGGAAAACATGACAGGGAGACAAACATACAAAACTACAAACGTGACATAACATGATAATCGTAACACACACATGCAGGTGTACAATATGTGTTTTGGGGCCATAGAATAAAATTAAAGCAGGATTGTACGGTTATGAATGCATAATAAGTTAGTTATGATGTAGTTAAAACAATATTGGATGATAGTCTTCATTTTGAGTGTTTTGGACTGAAATAAATCACGGGTGAAAACACCATGAACGGTCCAATCCGATCCAACTTTATTTATATAGCACTTTAAAAACCTTCAGACCAAAGTGCTGTACAGAGAGATAAGCTCACACAACACAATATAAATACAAGATACAAACACAAAACAAACCAGAATAAACGTAATAATTAAAAAATAAATAACGGCCATATAATAAAAATAATAGAAAGCAAATAAAAGCAACAATCTACTTGTTTCTGAATGCCAAGGAGAAGAGGTGGGTTTGAAGACGGGATTTAAAAGCAGTCGGTGTGGGCGCCCGTCTGATGAGCGAGGGCAGGTCGGTCCAGCTTTCGAAACAACACAAGGGTTAACGAGACAGTGTGCTTTCAGGGGAGCTGCACAATCTCTAGTGACACCAGGAATCACAATAGTACTGTGTTGTTATTGTTGAGATATTAAACCCACCCTAAAGGGGCGGACAGCGCTTTGAGAAAAGACTTCCGAGAGAAACAATGTTCTAAAAGCGTCCAATCAAAACAAAGGAACCGATTCAGCCTGCACATCTCTACCCAGGAACTACACACCCCCCTTGTTCCTGAAATCAAGTGTTCTAACAAGACAGTGTGCTTTCAGAGGAAGCCTCACCAGGATCAGAGTATTACTACACTGTTATGGCTGCAACTGGAATACATCCACCCCGACAGCTCGGTATCACCATGCCGTTCTAACTGATGCAGGACTCGCATGCTTGATGTGAGCAGCCTTACATCGCCTGACAGCTGCTCGGAGTGCAACAACATATGCTGAAGCAGACGCGCATGAATCTCAGCAGCACACAGCGACTCTAATTCAGACCCGTTACAAACAAGCATTTAGAAAGACTTCCGCATGCAGCCCGTAATAATCCACGACCCCCCTCCCGTCTGAACGTTATGTAACACAAAGTATGCTGTGGCTGATTAGCTGTTACTTAACAGGCTGAGAGAGGACGTTTTTGTCATGTTGCACCAACCTGATATTCCTCCGCCGACCACCACGTCATAGGTGTTGCTGGCTGGTGCCGCGTGTGTGTCTGAGTGTGCGTGTGTGTCTGAGCAGGACCACCCCTCTTACTCTAACTTATTTTTGTATCACTTTATCCAAATATATTTACTATACTTATGCATTTATGTACATTATTACTACATTATTAGTTATGTGAGTTAATTGAAACCTCGTGCACGTTACTTCTCTTTGCACTTCCTGGTTGGATGCAAAGTGCATTTATTTGTCCAATGATAATAAAGTTGATCTAGTATCGAAGTTAGATTTCCAACAATGCTTCAAGATCAGATCCCGTTTTAACAGACTGACCACCAGGGGGCGACAGACACTAAAGAATGAGCAGCCGGACCATCAGGAGGAGAACGTGAGACTTGAGGAATACAAGCTTCACAGCAGAAGAGTTCTTTACAGAATATCCACCAGCTACCCTGCAGTCTACAAAGTACTTCAGACTAGCTGCACCTTCACCAGCTACCCTGCAGTCTACAAAGTACTTCAGACTAGCTGCTCCTCCTCCAGCTACCCTGCAGTCTACAAAGCCATTCAGACTAGCTGCACCTTCACCTGCTACCCTGCAGTCTACAAAGTACATCAGACTAGCTGCACCTCCACCAGCTACCCTGCAGTCTACAAAGTACTTCAGACTAGCTGCACCTTCACCAGCTACCCTGCAGTCTACAAAGTACTTCAGACTAGCTGCACCTTCACCAGCTACCCTGCAGTCTACAAAGTACATCAGACTAGCTGCACCTCCACCAGCTACCCTGCAGTCTACAAAGTACTTCAGACTAGCTGCACCTTCACCAGCTACCCTGCAGTCTACAAAGTACTTCAGACTAGCTGCACCTTCACCAGCTACCCTGCAGTCTACAAAGTACTTCAGACTAGCTGCACCTTCACCAGCTACCCTGCAGTCTACAAAGTACATCAGACTAGCTGCACCTCCACCAGCTACCCTGCAGTCTACAAAGTACTTCAGACTAGCTGCACCTTCACCAGCTACCCTGCAGTCTACAAAGTACTTCAGACTAGCTGCTCCTTCACCAGCTACCCTGCAGTCTACAAAGTACTTCAGACTAGCTGCACCTCCACCAGCTACCCTGCAGTCTACAAAGTACTTCAGACTAGCTGCACCTTCACCAGCTTTGAGAACACTTTCATGATCAATCATTATAAAACACATCATATATATTATTCTGAAATGGACCAATCTGCACAACGACTACTTTCACTGTCTTTCACTATATTTAGATGAGAATACTTTCTACTTTCACTTGAGGGACATTTTGAATGCTTTTACTGTAACAGAGTATTCCTACACTCTGGTACTTCTACTTTTACTCAAGTACAAGATCTGAGTACTTCTACTTTTACTCAATTACAAGATCTGAGTACTTCTACTTTTACTCAAGTACTAGATCTGAGTACTTCTACTTTTACTCAAATACAAGATCTGAGTACTTCTACTTTTACTCAAGTATAAGACCTGAGTACTTCTACATTTACGCAAGTACAAGATCTGAGTACTTCTACTTTTACTCAAGTACAAGGTCTGAGTACTTCTACTTTTACTCAAGTACTAGATCAGAGTACTTCTACTTTTACTCAAGATCTGAGTACCTACTTCTACTTTTACTCAAGTACAAGATCAGAGTACTTCTACTTTTACTCAAGTACAAGATCTGAGTACTTCTACTTTTACGCAAGTATAATATCTGAGTACTTCTACTTTTACTCAAGTACAAGATCTGAGTACTTCTACTTTTACTCAAGATCTGAGTACCTACTTCTACTTTTACTCAAGTACAAGACCTGAGTACTTCTACTTTTACGCAAGTACAAGATCTGAGTACTTCTACTTTTACTCAAGTACAAGATCTGAGTACTTCTACTTCACTCAAGTACAAGATCTGAGTACTTCTCCTTTTACTCAAATACAAGATCTGAGTACTTCTACTTTTACTCAAGTATAAGATCTGAGTACTTCTACATTTACTTAATTACAAGATCTGAGTACTTCTACTTCACTCAAGTACAAGATCTGAGTACTTCTCCTTTTACTCAAATACAAGATCTGAGTACTTCTACTTTTACTTAATTACAAGATCTGAGTACTTCTACTTCACTCAAGTACAAGATCTGAGTACTTCTCCTTTTACTCAAATACAAGATCTGAGTACTTCTACTTTTACTCAAGTATAAGATCTGAGTACTTCTACATTTACGCAAGTACAAGATCTGAGTACTTCTACTTTTACTCAAGTACAAGGTCTGAGTACTTCTACTTTTACTCAAGTACTAGATCAGAGTACTTCTACTTTTACTCAAGATCTGAGCACCTACTTCTACTTTTACTCAAGTACAAGATCAGAGTACTTCTACTTTTACTCAAGTACTAGATCTGAGTACTTCTACTTTTACTCAAGTACTAGATCTGAGTACTTCTACTTTTACGCAAGTACAAGATCTGAGTACTTCTACTTTTACTCAAGTACAAGATCTGAGTACTTCTACTTTTACGCAAGTATAATATCTGAGTACTTCTACTTTTACTCAAGTACAAGATCTGAGTACTTCTACTTTTACTCAAGATCTGAGTACTTCTACTTTTATTCAAGTAGAAGATCTGAGTACTTCTACTTTTACTTAAGTACAAGATCTGAGTACTTCTACTTTTACTTAAGTACAAGATCTGAGTACTTCTACTTTTACTCCAGTACAAGATCTGAGTACTTCTAGCACAAGCACAAGACTTTGCTCCAAATGTACTACAGTAAAGTAAAAAAAAATGAGAGACTCAACTATGAAGTACATCAAACTGCACATACAGTGGACCTATCATGCTATATTTGAACAATATATTGTGGGGCCATTCCTATATAAAGTATATAAAGATAGTTTTTTTTTCAAAATACCAAACAGATCCTGTATTTTAGTCATGCCTCATTTCGCTCTATTTGCTCTTTCCAGCCCTGTTTTTGCAGGGGCTGATTCTGTGACGGAGCTTTAGTGCAAATGAGCTGCAGCTGACCACGCCCCCTGCTCTGATCAGCTGCTGGGCTGCAGCGGGGAGAAGAGTGGGAGCAAAAGAGATCTCCGTCCTCCGTGTTTTATACTTATATATGAGTATATAGAGTCGTTATTCATTTGTTTTGAAGCTCAATAAATAACAAAGAAGAACTTTGACCGGTTACCTAGTTAGGATGCCACCTGGGCGCCAAGGGGAGACCGAGGGGTAGACCTAGGACCAGGCGGAGGGACTATATCTCTTCGCTGGCCTGGGGGCGCCTTGGGACCCCCCAGTCAGAGCTGGTTGATGAGGGGACAGAACGTTTGGGGCTCTCTGCTGGAACCGCTACCCCCGAGACCCCGACGGAGAAGATGGATGGATGAACTTTGACCGGCACTTTTCTAATTTTGTCCGGAAGATTTAAACTTTAACGTGTAACATGTTGACCGGCGAAAACAAATCTAACTGAAACTCTGCCGCACGGTCCCCTCGTTGCTTGGAAGAGGCGGAGAGGTGGATGTTTGTCATCGGCTGGTGGACTACCGGAGAGAATTACAGCGCTTGCCTCGACGGGGAGGGATTGCATTGAATTACAGCAGCAAACGCTTGCCTCGACGGGGAGGGAGAAAAAGAGCCACAGCGGAGAATAAACAGAAGGGCAACCATGGCAACCATGCGCGGGAAGTCTTCTTCGCTGCTTTTGTGGCAGACTACAGCGCCACTTACAGGCCTGGCATATGTACTACAGCGTCTCCAGCGCTTTCGAGCGGCAATGACCGGCCGTGGCCCAACCCCCCATTCCCCTGATAGGTGGAGAGTTGGCCATATAGGCGGAGCTCCTCGTTCCTGACAGAACATTTCAAATCTTTATCAGATCCGTTGCAGCCCCGTTTTCATCTGCTCTGGTTCCTCGTGTGTTTCTGGTTCCACATTCATCTGCTCTGGTTCCTCATGTGTTCCTGGTTCCACATTAATCTGCTCTGGTTCCTCATGTGCTGCTGGTTGACATGTGGCTCTGACGCCTCTCTCATCATCTCTCAGTGTGAAGCAGCTCGAGCTCACACATCCCAGATTAACAGCCGGTTTACTCACTGCCACCACTTCCCTCTGCCCCGCTGCACACAGGTCGTGTAGCTGCACCGCGCTGCAGGAAATCAATCAATCAATGTTTATTTATAGCCCAATATCACAAATGTTACATTTGTCTCAGTGGTCTTCACAGTGTGTACAGAATATCAGTATGACAATACGACAATACGACACCCTCTGTCCTTAGACCCTCACATCGTACAAGGTAAAACTTCCAAAGAAAACCCAGTTTAAAGGGAAACAATGGGAGAAACCTCAGGGAGAGCAACAGAGGAGGGATCCCTCTCCCAGGACGGACAGACGTGCAATAGATGCCGTGTGTAAATTGAAAAGATAATACATTTGCAACATAGGTAGTCCAGATGTTTGGAAATGCATGTGTGTATAATAGGAAGATGAATCCACGAGGATATCCATCAGGACCGATGATCCAGGACCACAGCCACGACTCAAGATCCAGCGCTCGCGATCCAGGACTCAGGACCGCAGGATCATCCATGACTCCGGATCCCGGCATATATAGACACCCAAAAAGAAAGACATTTGGGGAAGCTGGGTTAATGGGAACATGAGAGTACACGGGTATAGACAGAGAGAAGGAAGAAGTTAGATGTCCCCCGACAAACTAAGCCTATATCAGCAAAACTAGGGGCTGAATCTAATCAGCCCTAACTATAAGCTTTATCAAAAAGGAAGGTCTTAAGCGCACTCTTAAAAACGGATAGGGTATCTGCCGCCCGAACACAAACTGGAAGCTGATTCCACAAATGTGGAGCTTGATAAGAAAAGGCTCTGGCTCCCATTGTACTTTTAGAGACTCGAGGTACAACCAACAACCCTGCATTCTTGGAACGTAATGCCCTAGTAGGCCAGTAGGGTATAATGAGTTCTTTAAGGTAAGATGGCGCCTGCCCATTAAGGGCTTTGTAGGCGAGAAGAAGAATTTTAAATTCTATCCTGTGTTCTATAGGGAGCCAGTGTAAGGCAGCCAGAACAGGAGTAATGTGGTCCCTTCTCCTAACTCTGGTTAGTACACGAGCCGCAGCATTTTGAATCAGCTGAAGCGACTTGATTGACTTCTTGGTACTCCCTGATAATAAAGAGTTACAATAATCCAGCCTAGAAGTAACAAAAGCATGGACTAGTTTCTCTGCATCGCTTTTGAGGCAAGATATGCCTGATTTTTGCAATGTTACGTAGATGGAAGTAGGCGGTCCTTGAAATTGATTTTATGTGGGCGTTAAAGGATAAATCCTGATCAAATATAACACCAAGATTCCTTACAGTCTCACTGGAGGCCAAATTAATGCCATCCATAGTTAGTATATCTTTAGATCATTTGTTTCGTAGATTCTTCGGGCCAAGTACAATAACTTCAGTTTTGGTCGTGTTTAACATCAAAAAGTTTAAGGTCATCCACGTTTTTAAGTCCTTAAGGCAGTCTTGAATTTTATTTAGATGATTAATTTCATCAGGCTTGATTGATAAATATAGTTGAGTATCATCCGCATAACAATGAAAGAGTCCTTAACCCCTGGAGTGAGCCAGCATTGTACCTCTTCAAGGTTCCCTGGTCTCTACGTCAAAGGTTGTTTGAATGTGCTCAGAATCAGAATTGGTTTGTCTTTGGTTGTTATCCTGAAATAGGGTCTTTGGGTAAACTGAAAACACAGGTGGAAACAGCTGGCTCTGTCTAAAGTCACATCAGCACCTCTAAACCTTACCCATCCACACAATGATCTCGTTTCTCAGTGTTTGGAGAAAACATGATGAACACAAAACAACCACAAGGGGTGAAGCTGCAGAAATCAAACGGTGTGTAAATGATTATGTCGGCATAATATTTCGAAAAATAATATGGTTATGTTGCCTGTTTTTCTGTATTTTACTGTAGGTGTCAATGCATCTGCACGTGCACGCCCCCATCCCTCCTCCCTACACACACTCGCCTCTCTTTATAACACACACACACACACACACACACACACACACACACACACACACACACACACACACACACACACACACACACACACACACACACACACACACACACACCCTGCTGGCCCCTCTGCAGTGATATGAAATGTGACACTGTCAATTTGCTTCCCAATCCCTCAGACTGTGGATTGGATTCAGATGGTGGTGTTGTGGGGGCCCGGGGACTCTGGGAGCTGTGGTCTAGGCAACTGGAAACCACACACACACACACACACACACACACACACACACACACACACACACACACACACACACACACACACACACACACACACACACACACACACACACACACACACACACACACACACACACACACACACACACACACACACACACCACACACACACACACACACACACACACACACACACACACACACACACACACACACACACACACACACACACACACACACACACACACACACAGGTTCCCTCAACGGTGAAATCGTCTGCAATCTCCCGTTAAATGTTCCCACTCCCGGTTAGATTGTTTTCTCGGCTGCAGGACCTCTCCCCTGGGTGCCGGAGTGAATTTCAGAAACGAAGTTCACCCCAAAATACAGAGGGGCAAAAAAGTATTTAATCAGCCACCAATTGTGCAAGTTCTCCCACTTAGAAAGATGAGAGAGGCTTGCAATTTTCATCCTAGGTACACTTCAACTATGAGAGACAGCATGGGGGAAAGAATCCAGGAAATCACATTGTCTGATTTTTAAATAATTTATTTGCACATTATGGTGGAAAATAAGTATTTGGTCAATAACAAAAGTTAATCTCAATACTTTGTTATAAACCCTTTGTTGGCAATGACAGAGGTCAAACGTTTTCTGCAAGTCTTCTCAAGGTGTTCACTGTTGCTGGCATGTTGGCCCATTCCTCCATGCAGATCTCCTCTAGAGCAGTGATGCTTTGGGGCTGTCGCTGGGCAACACAGACTTTCAACTCCCTCCAAAGATTTTCTATGGGGTTGAGATCTGGAGACTGGCTAGGCCACTCCAGGACCTTGAAATGCTTCTTACGAAGCCACTCCTTCGTTGCCCGGGCGGTGTGTTTGGGATGATTGTCATGCTGAAAGACCCAGCCACGTTTCATCTTCAATGCCCTTGCTGATGGAAGGAGGTTGTCACTCAAAATCTCACGATACTTGGCCCCATTCATTCTTTCCTTTCACACGGATCAGTCGTCCCGGTCCCTCTGCAGAAAGCCCCAAAGCACGATGGTCCCAGCCCCATGTTTCACAGCAGGTGTTCTTTGGACGCAACTCAGCGTTCTTTACATACTGTAATGCATGCTTGCTTTATTCTTTTCCACAGAGACATAAGTTGCACAGTCTCTCATTACAACAATCAATCAATCAATCAATCAATGTTTATTTATAGCCCAATATCACAAATGTTACATTTGTCTAAGGGAGCTCGCCAGCACACATCCCTACGTGGCCACCCACAACAAATCAGCAGAGACGGGCCACCGCAAGTCCCAGCCCCCGGGCGCCGCCAACGCACCACCCCGACCAGCCCCTTGCGGCTCCGGTTGCTACCGCAGCCGCGCTGGTGGCACCCCGACCTCGCTCCCCACATATCTTCCTTTTCCCTACCTCTTTTCCTCACCCCCCCTCCCCTGATCCCTCGGTCGCCCCCTCTCCATATGCTCCCAGCCCATGTTTTCTCAGACAGTTGTTCTGGACGCAACTCTCAGCGTCTTGTTGAGTATTAATGTAACTTCTAGAAAGACATTTGCAAGCTCTTTTGTTTGTCAAGATAGCAGTAGTGGCATTACGGGATATGATAGATGAGAAAAAGACAGCTGAAATGATGATCAAATCTGTTTTTAATTGAAACTCTTCGATTTGTTTAGCAGCTCACGTGACTTAATATCAAAATCAGAGCAGCATCGTCCAATTATCACCAACCTTTTTAATAATCTTGAATCAAATCGAAGCGCTTAAATCATTGTTCAAACAGAACACATCAGATATGGAGATCGGTTGTTCCATGACGTCACATCGAAGAGAAGATATTTGGATGGAGGACTAAGAAAACAAGACATTAACCTGTTAAACCCCGAGCCTGTTGTTCAGGTTTCAGGCTCGAAAATGACATTCCCAGAACAAATGACTGTAACTTCACTTCTAAAAGGTTTATATGAATAATTGTTGTTATCAAAGCAAGGTTACATCTGTGAGTTGGATGCAGAAGTGTCAGAATCAATATAGATGTTTCTGTGTCAGAGTAAATTCAGATGGAACATAGCAAAAAAATGTAAATTCCTGTCTCCGCCTAAAGAAAACCCATTACTTATAGTGAAGACCACCCTTGAATGATGGGTTAGTAGCCTAAAAGCTTTAGGAATCCAAATTATAACATAATAAGTACCCTGTATCAAGATTGAGGCAAAACAAGTGACATTTGACCTTTTTAGAGAGGATTATGAAAATAAAGTCCAGGCGGAATAAGCTTTGGGCACATTTGGTTCCATCAGTGCCATTTGACCTTTTTCAGATACCAGACTATAAAAATCATTGTATTACATTGAATAATCACTATAGGTATTCATTCTATAAAAAAATAAAAAATAAAAAATATTTAAATAAAAAAAAAGATTCTTAAAAAAATATTAAAAATATTTGTGTGAGTGTGTATACAAAAAATCAGGGTCCCCGTCGGCGGGGACCTTCGGGCTTAACAGGAAGTTTAACTTGGACTTTGAGGAACTGAGGTGGATATTGTTCTGCACTTTCTGCCAACTAAACATAAATAATCATATCATATTAATCATATCACATTTAGAGTATCACCAAATACACCATGACGTCTGCAGCTCAACATGTTATAACTCGTTCAGAAAGTGAACAGAACAAGAAGAACGACAATACACTGAAGAAGGGTTTGCTTGATAATCTTATGCATGAAAACAAATAAAGTCCCCACCCGTCTGTTCCCGTCAGAGCGTTCTCCGGCTAGTGGACGGACTCCTCTCTGCAGCAGGAACCCTGTTTTCTTTACTTCATATGCGTGACGCCACCTCAGCGAACATGTTGCATAAATCATGACGGAGAGCTGACTCCTCTTCATGCAGACATTTCTCAGGGCCAAAGTGAAATGTCTAACAAGAGCAGGAGCAGGAATCTGACAGGATCTCTCAGTAAATCCTGCTCAGGTCCCAGCAGCACAGAACAATAAGTTAGAGAGCCTAAAAGACCGTGAGCTGGGGAGCCGATATCTCCGTCTCTAACGCACTGAGCTGCTGTCAGAGACGGCTGTGCTACTGTGCCAGAGAAACACCTTGTCCAGGCTTCCTTCCTTGCTTTTCTATCAAGCCTAGACGCCTTAAACAGACATTCTTTACTCGTTTTCTTTCCTTTAAATGACTTACAGTTGAAGAGTTGCTTGGCCTCCGATGGTTTGGATGATATTATGCGATGTGCTCAAAATAAAGTAACAAACAACTTAGGTATTCTTTCTTTCTTGAGGCTTATGTACACTGAACACAAATATAAATGTAACACTTTTGTTTTGGCTCCCATTTCTCATGAGATGAACTCAAAGATCTAAAATATTTTCTATAAACACAAAATAACCATTTCTCTCAAATATTGTTCACAAATCTGAAAGAATGTGTGATAGTGAGCACTTCTCCTTTGCCGAGAGAATCCATCCCACCTCACAGGTGTGGCATATCAAGATGCTGATTAGACAGCATGATTATTGCACAGGTGTGCCTTAGGCTGGCCACCATAAAAGGCCACTCTGAAACGTGCAGTTTTGCTTTATTGGGGGGGGTCTGGGGGGGGGGATCCGAAAACCAGTCAGTATCTGGTGTGACCACCATTTGCCTCACGCAGTGCAACACATCTCCTTCGCATAGTGTTGATCAGGTTGGTGATCGTGGCCTGTGGAATGTTGGTCCACTCCACTTCAATGGCTGTGCCAAGTTGCTGGATATTGGCAGGAACTGGAACACGCGGTCGTATACGCCGATCCAGAGCATCCCAAACATGCTCAATGGGTGACATGTCCGGTGAGTATGCTGGCCATGCAAGAACTGGGATGTTTTCAGCCTCCAGGAATTGTGTACAAATCCTTGCAACATGGGGCCGTGCATTATCATGCTGCAACATGAGGTGATGGCCGTGGATGAATGGCACGACAATGGGCCTCAGGATCTCGTCACGGTATCTCTGTGCATTCACAATGCCATCAATACAAATGCACCTGTGTTCGTCGTCCATAACATACGCCTGCCCATACCATAACCCCTACCACCACCGTGGGCCACTCGATTCACAACATTGACATCAGAAAACCGCTCACCCACGCGACGCCACACACGCTGTCTGCCATCTGCCCTGAACAGTGAAAACCGGGATTCATCCGTGAAGAGAACACCTCTCCAACGTGCCAGACGCCATCGAATGTGAGCATCTGCCCACTCAAGTCGGTTACGACGACGAACCGGAGTTAGGTCGAGACCCCGATGAGGATGACGAGCATGCAGATGAGCTTCCATGAGACGGTTTCTGACAGTTTGTGCAGAAATTCTTTGGTTATGCAAACCGATTGTTGCAGCAGCTGTCCGAGTGGCTGGTCTCAGACGATCTTGGAGGTGAACATGCTGGACGTGGAGGTCCTGGGCTGGTGTGGTTACACGTGGTCTGCGGTTGTGAGGCCGGTTGGATGTACTGCCAAATTTCCTGAAACGCCTTTGGAGACGGCTTATGGTAGAGAGATGAACATTCAATTCACGGGCAACAGCTCTGGTGGACATTCCTGCTGTCAGCATGCCAATTGCACGCTCCCTCAAAACTTGCGACATCTGTGGCATTGTGCTGTGTGATGAAACTGAACATTTTAGAGTGGCCTTTTATTGTGGCCAGCCTAAGGCACACCTGTGCAATAATCATGCTGTCTAATCAGCATCTTGATATGCCACACCTGTGAGGTGGGATGGATATTATTTTTCAGATTTGTGAACAATATTTGAGAGAAATGGTTATTTTGTGTATATAGAAAATGTTTTAGATCTTTGAGTTCATCTCATGAGAAATGGGAGCAAAAACAAAAGTGTTGCGTTTATATTTTTGTTCAATGTAACTTAATAACTTAAAGGCGGGGTAGGTAAGTTTGAGAAACCGGCTCGAGATACACTTCTTGTTATATTCCATGGAATGCTCTTAAGATCCCGATAGCAACATACATTAAGTGCTTTGACAATAAATACATTAAAAAAAAGTCATCAGTGGAAGCCGTGGCGCTGTAAAAAGCTCGACCAATCATCTGAGCCGGCTAAAGTAACTGGATGGCCTACCTGCCTGTCAGCCTTCCATCGGGGCACACACTGATCTCGTGCCCTCATTGGTCATGTGCGCGTTCCTGTGTGTTGGGGGAGGGGCTCTGTGAGGAAGTGGCAGATTTCTTCCGGCTGTGTATTTTCAAATTCTAGCGCACTCGAGACGGTTTCTCCAAAAGTACCTACCCCACCTTTAAAGGGTAATTGGACGGTTACAAACTGTGCCTCGACGGCGTCTTTCTAGCAGGTTGCTGCCCATCACTGTCACTTCAGAGGTGGGAATTGTAGTCTCTTATAGTGTGTTGACTACAGACATCCCGATTCGGTGGCCTTTCTTATCAAAGCACCTATTATTAGACGATGACAGGGACAGACATGTTGAACCAGAACCAGTTTTAGTGCCAAATAGGTCTGCATATCATAATGGTGCTTTCAGAGACACCGTAGGACGAGTGAGGTCGAGCAAATAAGTGCAAATATGGACTGTAGATGGAAATTAGCTTTGAGATCAAATCTGGCATATATCACTTTCTCTTTTGGATATTAATGTATTCTTATGCAATAATAATAATAATAATAATAATAATAGCTGTTGTCTGATATTTTATATGGTAAAACGTGTTGTAATTAATGGCCCTTTTATGTTTAATAAAGCAATGACTAAAGCTTTACTATATTTGTCAGAAGCAAACAAATTAAAGGTCCCATGTCACGGCCATTTCTACTGATCATAATTCCATTGTTGAGGTCTACGAGAATAGATGCACATTGTTCAAAGTTCCAAACTCACATTGGTTTCTCACAGCATCTCTGTGTTGTCTGTGTGTTCACTCTCTGTCCTGAACGGCTTGTTGGAGCTCCTGCCACTAATTCAGATTGAACATGGTAAAAAACTGTAAATTATAGTGTCCGTCCAAAATATATGTTGTACTTATAGTGAAAACTAACCTTGGATGATGGGTTAGTAGACTAAAAGCTTTAGGAATCCAAAGTACAACATATAATAAGTACCCTGTATCAAGATTGATGCAAAACAAGTGATATTTGACCTTTTTAGACAGATTTAGCAAAAAAAACCCTCTTTGGGGGCCATTTGGGTGGATTTTCCTTATCTCTGGCCCCCCTAGCTCGATTTTGACATGTGACATCTCTTCCTGACCGTTAGAGCCAATAGAATCGAAGGGAAATCGTCCCGCACACACTCATGTTAAGAAAAAGGTTGCGTTTTCGCGCATTCAATCTTGCTATGAAAACGGAATTGCAGTGTTATTGCTTATAGGTTATCAGAACATTTCAAAGGGGACACAGCCACATTGGATATTAACCTATGGATTAACTACAGCATCGTTGTTATCGTTTTAATGCCATTGAAGACCAGTGTTGACCAGACAAAACCAAGGTAAGCCATGTTAGCGTTGTAGGCTACCTAGCGCCACATGTTTTGATGTACGTTTTTGTTGATAACGTCACAGGTTTGTACCTTTCAGTGTTGAGGAGTTCTTATCACTGAGTGATGATATAGATACCTATCAATTCTGTGTACTATCACGACGCTAATCGATGGGTTGGATTTTGCAGTTACGATAAGTAATAAGGGTGCTATACTGTGTTTTCTGTGCAACCGCCGTTAGCATTTTTTCCGCTCGTGGCTAATTCAGAGGCTCAGCGTTAGCTTTGTGTTTTTTTTTGCAAAAACAGAAAGTAATGATCAGTTAGCTGAGTTTCTTCCCGTTACATGGATATAAAACATTCATAGTTTATTAAATATTAAGAAGCCCTCAGATGCCGTTTCCTGCAGATGATGCGTTTTTCCACCCGGGGGCCCCCAACAGGTTAATTGATACACGTTTATTTTCTTGGTGTTTCTTGTCTACAGTAAAACTTTATAATTATTAAGAGTAATAATTTAAGTTAATTAAAGTGGTTCGTTACACTTTATTTAAGGCAGCTTTGGCAACAGGTGATTCATCTGGTGTTTCAGCAGCAGTTTAATTATTGGTTAGTTTTAATTTGACTTCTGATTTAGGCTCTAAACAACATTTAGATTTCTCTATGAAATATAAAGGATAGCGTGAATTAGCATAGGGACTTGAAACAAGTGGAAATAGCAAGCCTGGTTCTGTCCTTTCAGAAAAAGTGTCAAACTTCTCATCTGATCCTGAATAAATGTGGTGTTCTGGACTCGGTGTGAAGCAGTCTATTGGTTATTTTTAGTGTGCAGCTCCTCTCAGATCCTGCGCTGGACCATTAGCCTCAGAATGACTTCCTGGTGACACTGACAGAGCGGAGAGGAGGTTTTCATCTGATATACAGCCATCACAGCAGCGTAATGATCAACATCACTCACTCTGTCACAGCACACAGACAAAAGAAAGTGAAAAGTTAGAGAGAAGGGGAAGATGTTCGGAGGTGATGGTGCAGAAACTTCAAGAGGAAGTGAAGAGGAAGATGAGGTGAAGAGGAGGAAAGAGGGGAGGAAATGATCCAGTACTCTGATAACAAGAAGAGTTTTCTGTCTGTGCTGAAACTGGGAAGTTCATTTCTGCAGAGTACAGGGATTCAAAGTTATTGAGCCAGTGTCCCTGGAAAGGGAAAAAAGTCA
The DNA here is from genome assembly GCA_036324595.1 of Champsocephalus gunnari. Taxonomy (NCBI): domain Eukaryota; kingdom Metazoa; phylum Chordata; class Actinopteri; order Perciformes; family Channichthyidae; genus Champsocephalus; species Champsocephalus gunnari. The sequence continues at coordinate 4,446,147 of CM070434.1, read as the reverse complement.
GTCTGTCAACCAACCAACCCTCCAATCAACCAACCAACTAGGGGTGTAATGGTACACGTACCCGTACCGAAATTATTCGGTACGGGCCCTTCGGTTTGGTACAGGTGTGTACCGAAGTGTACCGAACGAATATAACGTTAAACGTAACAAATTGAGAACGTGAACAACTTCTTGGAAGTAATCTCAGGTGCTGCGTCGCAGCGTTCAGAGTAATTTGCTCACATTGTGTTCAACGCGTCATAGAGCGAGCACGTCATTTCATTGGATGAGAGGCATACTATGAGAGCTGGTCACAGGGATGCGTTCAAATGTAGTCAGTAATTTGAGGAAATGGCGAACGCAGATAGAGTTGAGCTCGAAAATCCTCCAGCATCATTGAAGTCTCCGGTTTGGGAACATTTTGGTTTCGCAGTTACGTACAAGGATGACGGACAAAGACAGGTGGACCGAACCAAAGCTGTTTGTCGGCATTGTTCAACTAACATTGGTTACGTGGCTGGCAATACATCAAGCTTGCACACTCATTTGAAAAGGCATCACGAACGTGAATATCACCGGTACCAAAAGACTGAAGTGCAAACCCAACTCCCACTAGCATTTAAGCCTCCACCACTCGCAGAGAGTTCAGACCGAGCCAAAGCTATTGCAAACGGCAAATATCCTTATGTTGCCATGTTAGCAAAGCGCTACCTGGCTGTATCTGCTGCCTCTGTCCCTATCGAGAGGGTGTGTTCTCCACAGCAGGAGACATTGTTAGTGCCAGCAGATCTGCCCTTTCGGCAAGCAATGCGGACAAGTTCATCTTTCTTTAAAAAAACATGAAAATACAATGACAAGCAAGTCATGATGTCAAACTGGCTGCTTAGGTGCTAGTACAGTACAGTTCAAATACAGATTATTTCAGTTAATCGAAAAGCTGCACCTTAATGTTTATTTTATTATATTTTGTATTTATTTGAGTGAATACATTATTCACTCAAATAAATACATATGTATATGTTATGATTTGTGATAATTTTTTCTGCTGTACCGAAAACGTACCGAACCGAATCGTGACCTAAAAACCGAGGTACGTACCGAACCGAAATGTTTGTGAACCGTTACACCCCTACAACCAACCAACCAACCAACCAACCAACTAATCAACCAACCAACCAACCAACCAACCAACCAACCAACCAACCAACCAACCAACCAACCAACCAACCAACCAACCAACCGACCAACCAACCGACCAACCAACCAACCAACCAACCAACCAACCAACCAACCAACCAACCACAATCAACCAACCAACCAACCAACCAACTAATCAACCAACCAACCAACCGACCACCTACCAACCAACCGACCGACCAACCAACCAACCAACCAACCAACCAACCAACCAACCAACCAACCAATCAACCAACACACAAGTTAACCAACCAACCAACCAACCAACTAATCAACCAACCAACCGACCACCTACCAACCGACCGACCAACCAACCAACCAACCAACCAACCAACCAACCAACCAATCAACCAACACACAAGTTAACCAACCAACCAACTAATCAACCAACTAATCAACCAACCAACCAACCAACCAACCAACCAACCAACCAACCAACCAACCAACCAACCAACCAACCAACCAACCAACCAACCAACCAACCAACCAACCAACCAACCAACCAACCAACCAACCAACCAACCAACCAACCTACCAACCAACCAACCAACCAACCAACCAACCAACCTACCTTTTACTGTATATATAACAACCAAACATTCCCTTAAACATGCTTATTTTTGGACAAATGTAATGTTTTCTTCTCCTTGACACACGGCCATTGTTCTATGTCGTAGTGTAATGTGTCAAAAATAAAAATAGTGCTGTATATCAAATGTTTCCTTCACATTCGTCCTTTTCTTGCTGTGAAACCAGTTCCCCCCCGGTGGCTCTACAGGTGCACAGATGGAGTTTTCTTTCCTTTTTTTTTGCATCTTTGATTTATTTGCAGCGTACACACATATTCCACCCTACAGAAAAAAGTGAGCTCTCATGCTGCGTCTCCAACAAAGCAGAATAATCAAATCACCCACTGCAGTAGCTCTCCAATACGATTAAGCCAGGTTTGCCATTTGCAGAGACTAATTTAGAATGAGTTGTGATTAGCTGCTTCCACCCTCTCAGGCATTTAAATTAAAGACATTTGAAGCAGGTGGGAATACGAGGGAGATGCTGCCTCTCCAGTGTTGATGTAACGGACTGTTTACCTGGCTTTTATTGTTCGGGGACAGAAAACGAGAACGAAAAGAATCTATTTTTGGGTCCAGGGCTCGACTTGTGCTGCACTCGGGGAATTAAAGGCTCCCTCCTCTCGCTCTCCTCTCTGCAGCCTCGGGTGGATTACTGTTTACTCCAGTTATTTATCACTTCAGAGAGGCCTGCAGAGAGTGACACGCCACCAGAATCTCTGCCTTACGCAATTTGATTTGATTTCTCTCTGATCCTCCATTAGGGAAAGGTCTGTCTCCTCTCTGTTGATATTATGGATGTTCCGCAGGTTAAATAGGGCGGTTAAAACTCAACACACATTATTTTCTTTTATATTTAATGTTGAACTAGCACCTGTTTCAGATTTGTAAGCAGTCTGTACCGACTGGGAAAGGTCAGAGAATTTAAATGAATGTCTGCAAGACTTGGAAGGACAGGGGTAATGTATGTCTGTGTATGTGATCAATACGGTGTCGATTTGAGTGGACTGTAAACTGAGGCGGGTGTGATTTTTGTATGTACATCTCCATGTTTGTTATATATTTGTGGAATAAATATACATTTCTAAAAAACTCAACACACACCTTGTTTTTATTTGGCGTTAGTTGCACATTTGACAGTTCTTGTGTTTATTCAGTCCTGTGTTTAATTGTGTTCTGTTGGTATTAAGTGTTTTTGTTAATGTTACCGCCCACGGCAAAGTCTCCCTAGAAGAAGTACTCTAAACTAGTAGCTAATCATAGGACAAGTATTTGATATAGACTTTCTAACACGGCTTAGATGAATACTTGATTCCGATTGGTCAATTTAGACAATCTGAAGGTTGTTATTTGTTGCTAACAGACGAGCAACAAGGGACTATATGCAGTCATCTCACGCTTAAATGAAATACTTTGAGTATTCTGTGTGAGACAGAGGGATGTTGTGATGGCTCAACGTTTCCCGTAAGAGAAGCAACCAGAGGAATGAATCCCGTCACGGTTACTTTGGCAGAGTGTTGTTCTTAATTTGAACTCAGCAAACCGTACGAAGAGAGAGGAGGAAAGCGTCCACCCCCCTGAAGTCATTCGGGGCCACACTGAGTTTTAAATATATATTTAAAGAAGAACTTTTAGAAAAGTTGGCTCCTTTGGGGAAGAGAAATAGTCATGTCCATATCTGTAAAAACTAGGCTGCACTCTTCTGTCACAAGGCTAGTTTTTAAACTGACGACATCTACTTAAGTTCTGTAATTAAGTGCACATTTAAGATACTGATTTTAGGTGGGGTAGGTAAGTTTGAGAAACCGGCTCGAGATCGCTAGAATTTGAAAATACACAACCGGAGAAAATCTGCCACTTCCTTACAGAGCCCCTCCCCCAACACACACATGACCAATGAGGGCACGAGATCAGTGTGTGCCCCGATGGAAGGCTGACAGGCAGGTAGGCCATCCAATCCGATTGGTTGTGCTTTCTACAGTATCACGGCTTCTACAGATGAATTTTTTTTCATGGATTTGTTGTCAAAGCACTTCAGATAATCATTGCTATCGGGATGTTAAGAGCATTCCATGGAATATACCAACAAGTGTATCTCGAGCCGGTTTCTGAAACTTACCTACCCCACCTTTAAGAAAGGCAAGTTTATTTATATTCAACACAAAGCAATTCAAAGTGCTTTCCGACAATGAAAGACAGTGCTTAGTGTTTCCATTGTGTTGAGCTTGATTGCAGGGTGCAAATAAAAAAAGTTCCACCTTCAGAGCTGCAACGTTAGAGTTATAAACACATCGATAGGTATACTTTAGTTACGTATATATGATTGTGTAAATTGTGCATAGTCAGTCATTTCACACTTAAATGTTGTTCTAAATATATGTAAGGACAGTACTGTGTCCCAACAGGAACCAACGATCAAAGCTGATTTAAGACACAGTGAATATAAATGATATGTTGTAAGATGTGTTAATATTAAAACCTGTATTAGCGTGTTTCATCAAAGCACAGTCCTGTCATACGATATATACTTTATTGTCCCCGTAAGGACATTTGTTCTGGGCTCCGTCCAGCAGCTCCGCATACATGTACATAATATACATACATAGTGGACATTCATTCATTCTGTTCAAAGTTTAAAAACACATGTTTAATTAGGCAATACCCTTTTTCAAATACTTATACTAATACTTTTATATGTATTTGAGCGTGTTTGCAATGTAGGACTTACACAACAGTGTGTGTGTTATGCACGTGTGTTTCTGGCTGAATCTAATTGGACGGCAGCTAAATAACCATGTGTGAAGAGACCCATAAGTCTAATTGTGCATATTTCCTTTTTCAAATACTTAAAATTGTATTTATTTCAGTGTGTTTAGCATGGCAGGACTTAAATGAGAGTGTGTGGATTTTGTTTGCACATTTGCTTCTGGCTGAATCTCATTTTAAATGCATCTAAATAGCCTTTTCTGCACAGACCCATATGTGTACCATCACAGCGTAGTGCACCACAAACTCTCTCATTGGTGTGTGTGTGTGTGTGTGTGTGTGTGTGTGTGTGTGTGTGTGTGTGTGTGTGTGTGTGTGTGTGTGTGTGTGTGTGTGTGTGTGTGTGTGTGTGTGTGTGTGTGTGTGTGCTCTCTGATTGCCTGCCATTAGCATCTTTCAGCAGTGAATTGACTCCCGTTATATTTCCTCTGTATCATGTGCAGAGAAATTGTTTATGATAATGTGCTGCGTCCCCCGAGTGCCTTCAGGGCGCTGCCATCACAATTATTAATAAACCCAATGGGACAATGTGCTATTTCTCGTCTCACAATCTACAGTGTGTGACAATCTCTCACACACACACACACACACACACAGCAGATTACTCCGAGTGATGGAGAGGTATTAGTCAGCAGATTAAAGGAGATGTGGAGGAAGCCTTGCTGCAGCACAGAGGGCGGGACGTTCTGTCTTTTGGGGCAAAGATTCTCGATTTTTAAACTCCATAAGGAATCTTCATTTAACTCGAATATCTTGACTTTCTCTCATCATGAAATTAATTTATTTAAATCCGAGCGCTCGAGGTGATAAGAGGAAGCGGAGGATGTGAAATGGAGAAACTCCGATGTGGACTTTAAATATCTCGATCAGTTATTTAAATATGTTCTGGATGTAAGAAGAGAGCTCATGTTTCATCTGGATCATTTATTATTGTCACTTCAAGCAGAGGTGGGAAAAGTGCTTTTAACTGAAACATATATACAGCTGAACATCAGAGGAGAGGACTCTTTAAAGTAGAGACACTACATACTGATATACACCTGGACATCATCAGGAGAGGACTCTTTAAAGTAGAGACACTACATACTGACATACACCTGAACATCAGCAGGAGAGGACTCTTTAAAGTAGAGACACTACATACTGATATACACCTGAACATCAGCAGGAGAGGACTCTTTAAAGTAGAGCCACTACATACTGATATACACCTGAACATCAGCAGGAGAGGACTCTTTAAAGTAGAGACACTACATACTGATATACACCTGAACATCAGCAGGAGAGGACTCTTTAAAGTAGAGACACTACATACTGATATACACCTGAACATCAGCAGGAGAGGACTCTTTAAAGTAGAGACACTACATACTGATATACACCTGAACATCAGCAGGAGAGGACTCTTTAAAGTAGAGCCACTACATACTGATATACACCTGAACATCAGCAGGAGAGGACTCTTTAAAGTAGAGACACTACATACTGATATACACCTGAACATCAGCAGGAGAGGACTCTTTAAAGTAGAGCCACTACATACTGATATACACCTGAACATCAGCAGGAGAGGACTCTTTAAAGTAGAGACACTACATACTGATATACACCTGAACATCAGCAGGAGAGGACTCTTTAAAGTAGAGACACTACATACTGATATACACCTGAACATCAGCAGGAGAGGACTCTTTAAAGTAGAGACACTACATACTGATATACACCTGAACATCAGCAGGAGAGGACTCTTTAAAGTAGAGACACTACATACTGATATACACCTGAACATCAGCAGGAGAGGACTCTTTAAAGTAGAGACACTACATACTGATATACACCTGAACATCAGCAGGAGAGGACTCTTTAAAGTAGAGACACTACATACTGATATACACCTGAACATCAGCAGGAGAGGACTCTTTAAAGTAGAGACACTACATACTGATATACACCTGAACATCAGCAGGAGAGGACTCTTTAAA
>CM070434.1:4382154-4434654 GCA_036324595.1 Champsocephalus gunnari | reverse complement strand
GAGAACATCATCGCCAAGTTAGCTGACGACACCACTGTGGTAGGGCTCGTCTCAGGAGGAGACGAGTCGGCCTACAGGAGCGAGGTACTGAAGCTCTCAGCGTGGGGTTCAGTGAACAACCTGGCACTGAACCCCACGGAAACCAAAGAGATCATCGTAGACTTCAGGAGGAATACTACCGACCTCGCTCCCCTCGACATTAACGGCGAGTGTGTGGAGAGGGTCCACACCTTCAAGTTCCTCGGCGTCCTCATCACCAACAACCTCTCGTGGAAGGACAACACCGCAGCTGTCATCAGAAGGCCCAGCAGCGTCTGCACTTCCTGAGGGTGCTCACAACTTGGCCGCTAAGCTGCTGGTGACCTTCTACGCTCTACCATCGAGAGCCGACTGACACACTGCATCACAGTGGGGCACGCCAGCTGCACTGAGGCCGACAGGATGAGGCTCCAGAGACTCCTAAAAGCAGCACAGAGGCTCATCGGCTGCCCCCTCCCCTCCCTGATGGACACCTACACCTCCCGCTGCTTCGTGCTGTATCTCAGAGGGTCTCTACAAAACGAATTCAGGCGACCTTTCACCTCCACTTCATTAAATGCATGGCTGCAAGATAAAAATGTGAGTTAATTGATTTAGATAAGCATTTTAAGTTGCAAACATTAATTTATAAAGTTGTGTTGACGTAATAATGTCAACTTAATATTGTGTGTAATTTGAACTCTGATTTCTGCGTTAATTGACTTCAAACTAAATTCAAGTCGTAGTTAGTAATGCAACTGGCTTGATAACTTAATGGTTCTACACCTTGAGTTAAGGATTTCAAGTCCACTCCCACTTAACATGCCGGGACAAGTTCCCACAGTTAAGACAAATAGAAATATTCAAAGGACAGTTTAAGGTGAGTGTCGTCTCTTGTCTTTCAAACACAGCAGACAGCCTTTGAACTGTGAATAGTTCTGTGAGAGGATACAAAGCATAGAGGCTACTGTGAGAGTACAAATACTTTGGTTACTATAGTGATATCGCTTTTGTATTCATAATGAATCTCGTGAAGCAGATCAAGGATGCTTCTTGAGGTAGGATCCTTATTAAGAGTTGTCATTGAAATACAAGTCGTCGGGAGTTCAGAATATATTCATTTAGGTCATTTCTCTTTTTTTCCTTTTTCAAAAATAGCACAATACAATCGAAGTACGCAGAGAACTATAGCCACCCGCTGCCTTGTCGTGTGCCTCGGAGAAAAGGAAGAGGACCTTTTCAAGGAGTTTAGCGACGTAATTAAACATCTTGAAATAACATAAAATAAACGTTAAATGTGTTCTGTTTGAAATAATGACTGTCGGCAGTGTACACATCTTTGTTACATCTTTGGTCAAATGGATGTGTGTGGGATCTGCAGACTGGTGGCCATTGAGAGTTTGTTTCTGTAGTTTAAAAAAAGCGTTACAGATGTTACACATTTGGCACTGGTTTTAAACATGCAAAGGCGTCTAACTTCGATGTGATGGCAGCATGTATTAGCCGTGTCCCCGTGTCCCATGGTAATATGGCTAATGTGTTTATTTAATACTTGTGGGGCAATTTAAATTTGTGTTATTTATCTTTTTTTCAAGATTCAAATGAAGCTCAGCGCAAGTTCTTTCAGGAAGTCTGGGGCCGTTTCTCAATCTCGAGGATACTGGCTTCCAAGCCAATATTTCAAGGATGCTACGTCATCGAGTGCCGCCGAAGGACTGTTCCAATCTCCAGCATACTTGGAATTCCACCGAGGCCGCGTCCTTGGTTTGGGGGAAATGTCGAGGCTGCACACGGGTAGACTTCGCGTCCTTAAAATCCCCACAATGCTTTGCGCACGGACCAATTTCAAAAACCCTTGCGGAGAATGGCTGAACCGACGCAGCACACATTTAAATGTAAGTATGTGGTGGCGTAGAACATGTGTTGGTAAATATGTTTGTTACATTTGTTTTCACCAGAAATGTGTTCTGTGAAAGTAAAGCAAGTTCGTAATTAGATAGACATCGTGAGGTATTTATTTTCGGTGCAGTTTATGTTGAAACCGTTAGAGAGAGTGGCACACTTGTTAGCCTGTTCCATTCTTCTTCGTTTTCCGAAGCCGTGGCTTGGAAGTATACTTGCTTCGTTTCTGAAGGAAGTGACTTGGAAGTACGCGACTACCAAGCCAGCATCCTCGAGGTTGAGAAACGGACTGGGTGTATATACATTCACTCCACAGCTGCTTATAACCAGCTCATCACAGGCGGTCTCTTTAACCTATCATATTTCACCTCATTCTCCAGCAGCCAATCAACGAGCTGCAGCCAAACTATAAAATGGTTCTCCTCTCTCCTGCAGTCAGCTGTGACTTCAGGTGTTCACGCACCTTATCATACTGTATGGCATGTGTCAATACATGTTCAAACTAAATGAAGTCTCTCCTGATTGAAACATCAGGTGTTGAAATAAATAAAAAATAAAAAGTGAATTTCCTAATATTTTTGTTGTGGAATCAATTGATTTCTTTCTTTAAAGGAAAAAAGATGAAAAAGCTAGAAAAAAAACTATTGAATAAAATATATTTGGAGCAACTTAATTTCTAAATGGTTGTCAACTTAAAAATGTGTGTTCACAATGATGGTATTTAAGTACATACAACTTAATTAAGTTGTATGTACTTAAATACCATCATTGTGAACACACGTTTTTAAGTTGTATGTACTTAAATACCATCATTGTGTTCACGTGTGTGTGTGTGTGTGTGTGTGTGTGTGTGTGTGTGTGTGTGTGTGTGTGTGTGTGTGTGTGTGTGTGTGTGTACGTGTGTTCACAATGATGGTATTTAAGTACATACAACTTAAAAACGTGTGTTCACGATGATGGTATTTAAGTACATACAACTTAAAAACGTGTGTTCACAATGATGGTAATTAAGTACATACAACTTAAAAACGTGTGTTCACGATAATGGTATTTAAGTACATACAACTTAAAAACGTGTGTTCACAATGATGGTAATTAAGTACATACAACTTAAAATCCCGTTTAAATCATGCGGTAAAACAGGTTGGAGCAACTTAATCTTTTGCATAATCAACTTCAAAACTTGTGTTTATGCTCCAATTATGAAGTAAGTGGTAATTAAAAACACCTGACTGTAGAGGAAAAGCCTTCTCCCCTAGCTCAAATAACTTTGCTGCTTTAAGACAATTTCATTAGAAGTGAACTCGATAAGCATCGATGCAAACTGTTGCGTTGGTTTTCTTTGTTGAGCCAAGGCAGTGTTGTTAGAGTGTAATCAGCTGCATGGTGGGAATAAGGACACTCTGGCCCGTTCGTATCGGTTAGAAGTTAGTGGTGCGGGGCCCCTGTGGATTCCCACCCTGAGGGCATGTTAGCTCAGTGAGCTAGCTCCAGATGTGCAGCACTGCCTGTGTTTTTGGGTTAACGTTTGCAGGGAGTTTTGGGGCCTTGTGTGCAGGCAAGTGTGTGAGTTTTAATATCCCAGAGTGGAGGAAATAAAGCTCTCTGAGATGGAGACACACACACACACACACACACACACACACATCTGTCCTCCCGGCCTTCCTCCTCTCTGGAGACGCTGTCAGGATGATTCATTGTGAGGAATCTCCTTAGCTCCCCGCTGACCTGCACCCTGAGATGTTTGCAGCTCTGTGATTATGACATTAAAACCTTGATATTTGAAAAGAGAAATGTGTACGTTGCCCTTTAGAGGTTGACTGCACGCATGGCAGTCTGTGTTCTGTCTCACTGTTCTCTCGCCTTCTGCACGAAAGCCCTTCTGTTAGAGCCAGTGTTTCCTTTTATAACAAAGGCCACCTAATGGTGACGTCTGTAGTCACCAGAGTATAAAAGACTACAATTCCCACGCGCCTGGGCTACAGTGAGAGAGACGGGCAGGACGATGCCATCGAGGCGCAGCTTCTCACCGCTTCCCTTTGAGTTACCAAGTGATATAAGCCTCAGACAGAAAGCTAGAACGCAGTGTTTCTGTTTGAGGTGAGCCTCTTTAGTTGGGTCAGCTTTGACTGCTGCAAAGCCTCTTTAGTTGGGTCAGCTTAGACTGCTGCAAAGCCGCTCTCCTTGTTACCTGCGTGAAAGGTTGTTGTTTTATTTTGAGCATTGCACAAGATGGAAAAGGAAAGAAACACGAGATAGAAATGTCTGTTTAAGGCGTGGAGTGGCTGCACGTTGTTTATTATTCTTTCTGCTTTGAACTTGTCTTATCTCTTCCTCTGTCTCCTCTTCCTCTCTCCTCTTCCTCTCTCCTCTTTCCTCTTCCTCTCTCCTCTTCCTCTCTCCTCTTCCTCTGTCTCCTCTTCCTCTGTCTCCTCTTCCTCTCTCCTCTTCCTCTGTCTGCTCTTCCTCTCTCCTCTTCCTCTCTCCTCTTCCTCTCTCCTCTTCCTCTCTCCTCTTCCTCTCTCCTCTTCCTCTGTCTCCTCTTCCTCTCTCCTCTTCCTCTCTCCTCTTCCTCTCTCTCCTCTTCCTCTGTCTCCTCTTCCTCTCTCCTCTTCCTCTCTCTCCTCTTCCTCTGTCTCCTCTTCCTCTCTCCTCTTCCTCTGTCTCCTCTTCCTCTGTCTCCTCTTCCTCTCTCCTCTTCCTCTCTCTCCTCTTCCTCTGTCTCCTCTTCCTCTCTCCTCTTCCTCTCTCCTCTTCCTCTCTCCTCTTCCTCTCTCCTCTCGATATCTGCTGGAACTGTGTTTATCTGTTTATCTTTTAATGTTTGTTACCATTAGCTTTTCTGCATGAACCATTACACATGTAGAAATAAGCGCATTACACTAATGAAAATCAACATTAGTTCAGACGTGGTGCCTAATGATTAGGAATGTGTGTGTGTGTGTGTGTGTGTGTGTGTGTGTGGTGTGTGTGTGTGTGTGTGTGTGTGTGTGTGTGTGTGTGTGTGTGTGTGTGTGTGTCTATGTTGGTGAGTGAGAGAGAGAGTGTGTGTATGTGTGGCATTTCCCCACAGGCCAACAACAGCTTCAACAAAACTATTCCCCTCAGAGAGAAACCAAACATGCCCTGCTGCCGTGAGAGAAAGTGCAGAAGGAAGCATCCTTTGAAGTCAGTGTGCTGCTCTGGGATGCTAGCTCAGACACTTGGCCTCTCATCAGGGTGCAAGGTCATCAATGTTTGGGGTCCGGCTCTGAGCGGAGGAGACCCTCAGGATGGAGGGAAGGTGTGCGTGCTATATACCGACGGGCCAGATCTAATAGCAATTAGAAATTATCCTGCGGGCCGAAATTAAATCCACCACGGGCCGGATTTGGCCCCCGGGCCTCGAGTTTGACACACGTGGTTTACTGCATCAAGAAAGACCCGATTGTGTTCGTTAGATTTATTCCTTAGTAGTTAGTAGTAAGTTTTGTTTTGTTTAATTTGTAATGCTTGTGTTGCCCATGCTAACGAGTAATAAATAAAATGTACTTTAACTAATATAAATGACTAAGTCAGATGCAGCCGTATCGAAGTATGTATTGTTTCTAATTGGACCATTTTAAGAAGTGTAATTATATATTCCTGACATGCTCTGCTCTAAAAGCAAATCAGTGGATCTGAGCGTTATGAAGAGAATGGTTCCAGTGAGAGTGCAGCTGCTGCTGTCAGAGCGAGATGTAGCTGCTGGAGAGTAACTGCTGGGTGTGTAAACATAATTGCGGTTGAGTGTATAATCAGTGCATGAGTGTAGCGGCCTATCACAGCGAAGCATCACTGGTGAATTACTTATTAGGATGAAGAGGCTAGTATGAATAACAACGTGTGCTGTTTAAGTTCAGTGGTCGACAGTTCCACGTCACTCTTTAGTGTCCCCTGGTCTCCCAGCTGTGTGCGTCACTCTTTAGTGTCCCCTGGTCTCCCAGCTGTGTGCGTCACTCTTTAGTGTCCCCTGGTCTCCCAGCTGTGTGCGTCACTCTTCAGTGTCCCCTGGTCTCCCAGCTGTGTGCGTCACTCTTTAGTGTCCCCTGGTCTCCCAGCTGTGTGCGTCACTCTTTAGTGTCCCCTGGTCTCCCAGCTGTGTGCGTCACTCTTCAGTGTCCCCTGGTCTCCCAGCTGTGTGCGTCACTCTTTAGTGTCCCCTGGTCTCCCAGCTGTGTGCGTCACTCTTTCAGTGTCCCCTGGTCTCCCAGCTGTGTGCGTCACTCTTTAGTGTCCCTGGTCTCCCAGCTGTGTGCGTCACTCTTTAGTGTCCCTGGTCTCCCAGCTGTGTGCGTCACTCTTTAGTGTCCCCATGGTCTCCCAGCTGTGTGCGTCACTCTTTAGTGTCCCCTGGTCTCCCAGCTGTGTGCGTCACTCTTTAGTGTCCCCTGGTCTCTCAGCTGTGTGCGTCACTCTTTAGTGTCCCATGGTCTCCCAGATGTGTGCGTCACTCTTTAATGTCCCCTGGTCTCCCAGCTGTGTGCGTCACTCTTTAGTGTCCCCTGGTCTTTCAGCTGTGTGCGTCACTCTTTAGTGTCCCCTGGTCTCTCAGCTGTGTGCGTCACTCTTTAGTGTCCCCTGGTCTCCCAGCTGTGTGCGTCACTCATTAGTGTCCCCTGGTCTCCCAGCTGTGTGCGTCACTCTTTAGTGTCCCCTGGTCTCCCAGCTGTGTGCGTCACTCTTTAGTGTCCTCTGGTCTCCCAGCTGTGTGTGTCACTCTTTAGTGTCCCTGGTCTCCCAGCTGTGTGCATCACTCTTTAGTGTCCCCTGGTCTCCCAGCTGTGTGCGTCACTCTTTTGTGTCACTGGTCTCCCAGCTGTGTGCGTCACTCTTTTGTGTCACTGGTCTCCCAGCTGTGTGCGTCACTCTTTAGTGTCCCCTAGTCTCCCAGCTGTGTGCGTCACTCTTTAGTGTCCCCTGGTCTTCCCAGCTGTGGACGTCACTCTTTAGTGTCCTCTGGTCTGCCAGCTGTATGCGTCACTCTTTAGTTTCCCCTAGTCTTCCCAGCTGTGTACGTCACTCTTTAGTGTCCTCTGGTCTCCCAGCTGTGTGCGTAACTCTTTAGTGTCCCCTGGTCTCCCAGCTGTGTGTGTCACTCTTTAGTGTCCCTGGTCTCCCAGCTGTGTGCATCACTCTTTAGTGTCCTCTGGTCTCCCAGCTGTGTGCGTCACTCTTTTGTGTCACTGGTCTCCCAGCTGTGTGCGTCACTCTTTAGTGTCCCCTGGTCTCCCAGCTGTGTGCGTCACTCTTCAGTGTCCCCTGGTCTCCCAGCTGTGTGCGTCACTCTTTAGTGTCCCCTGGTCTCCCAGCTGTGTGCGTCACTCTTTAGTCTCCCTTGGTCTCCCAGCTGTGTGCGTCATTATTTAGTGTCCCCTGGTCTCCCAGCTGTGTGCGTCACTCTTTAGTGTCCCTGGTCTCCCAGCTGTGTGCGTCACTCTTTAGTGTCCCCTGGTCTCCCAGCTGTGTGCGTCACTCTTTAGTGTCCTCTGGTCTCCCAGCTGTGTGCGTCACTCTTTAGTGTCCTCTGGTCTCCCAGCTGTGTGCGTCACTCTTTAGTGTCCCCTGGTCTCCCAGCTGTGTGCGTCACTCTTTAGTGTCCCCTGGTCTCCCAGCTGTGTGCGTCACTCTTTTGTGTCACTGGTCTCCCAGCTGTGTGCGTCACTCTTTAGTGTCCCATGGTCTCCCAGATGTGTGCGTCACTCTTTAATGTCCCCTGGTCTCCCAGCTGTGTGCGTCACTCTTTAGTGTCCCCTGGTCTCTCAGCTGTGTGCGTCACTCTTTAGTGTCCCCTGGTCTCCCAGCTGTGTGCGTCACTCATTAGTGTCCCCTGGTCTCCCAGCTGTGTGCGTCACTCTTTAGTGTCCCCTGGTCTCCCAGCTGTGTGCGTCACTCTTTAGTGTCCTCTGGTCTCCCAGCTGTGTGCATCACTCTTTAGTGTTCCTGCTCTCCCAGCTGTGTGCGTCACTCTTTTGTGTCACTGGTCTCCCAGCTGTGTGTGTCACTCTTTAGTGTCCCCTGGTCTCCCAGCTGTGTGTGTCACTCTTTAGTGTCCCCTGGTCTTCCCAGCTGTGTACGTCACTCTTTAGTGTCCTCTGGTCTGCCAGCTGTATGCGTCACTCTTTAGTGTCCCCTAGTCTTCCCAGCTGTGTACGTCACTCTTTAGTGTCCCCTGGTCTCCCAGCTGTGTGCGTCACTCTTTAGTGTCCTCTGGTCTCCCAGCTGTGTGCGTCACTCTTTAGTCTCCCCTGGTCTCCCAGCTGTGTGCGTCACTCTTTAGTGTCCCTGGTCTCCCAGCTGTGTGCGTCACTCTTTAATGTCCCCTGGTCTCCCAGCTGTGTGCGTCACTCTTTAGTGTCCCCTGGTCTCCCAGCTGTGTGCGTCACTCTTTTGTGTCCCTGGTCTCCCAGCTGTGTGCGTCACTCTTTTGTGTCACTGGTCTCCCAGCTGTGTGCGTCACTCTTTAGTGTCCCCTGGTCTCCCAGCTGTGTGCGTCACTCTTTAGTGTCCCTGGTCTCCCAGCTGCGTGTGTCACTCTTTAGTGTCCCCTGGTCTCCCAGCTGTGTGCGTCACTCTTTAGTGTCCCCTGGTCTCCCTGGTTTCGACCTTTTCGGACGAAAAACCCACCGATTCTACATCTCGAAACGGTGGGCAATCGGTCAAAGGCTGTCGGTCAACGAAATCAGTCTGATTGGCTGTTCAGCTAGCGAATCAGTGCATGAGAAGCGAAACGGAAGTGAGGGACCCAAACAAACTATTAAGAAGGCAAATGTGAGATTTCATTTACCTCCAGCTCTCGACTCAGGTTCGGGAAAAGCCCCGTGAGCTTCTCGCTGTAGAGGGAACATGGAACGCACACGCTATTGGTTCTTCTTCTCTCGGTTATCACGCAGTCTGTCTTCCGGTTGTCGCCTCTTTTGAATGACGGATACACACTACCGCCGCCTGCTGGTGAGGAGAGTTATTGCCACTCACGCATGCGCAGTTCGTACGTGCTTCTTGGCTGAAGTCTTTGCGGTGTGTTCCAGTGCGACTGTTGGCCAAGACGTAGAGACGTGAGTCGACACAACAGTCGGGGGTCCGTCTGTGTCTTTGGTGTCAGCTTGGTGTGTCCGGGGCTTTACTCACACTCATTTTAAAACACACGCAAACAAACGCAACATTAACATTTAATACGTGCTTTATTTGCAAAGTTTACCCGATACAATTCTGCAAAAAGGACAGCAGCCTACTTAGGCTGTATAACCTGTGCAATTATGTAACTGTGCAATGCTCAGACCACTTAGGATTATTTCTGTTACACTTGGTATTTTGGAAATAACTTAATGATCAACGTCCCAGTCTGAAATCTTAAATAGCCCTTATTTAAATGATAGGTCCTCAAAGCTGTAAAATGCGCTAATATACAAATCCAGAGTTATGAAGAAGACCCAGTAAAGATCCAAAGAAGATCGAGGACATGTTTGCTTCACACACCACTGACTCACTAATAAATGGAGCTACAACCAGGTTCACTTTATTCATGGTGTTAATGATCTTAAATGCATAATTCAGAAACAACAGAGCCGCCACATTTCTGGTAATCAGTCGCTTTTCCATAATCCTGTTTTCAGACAAATCGAAGGGAGTCATAAAGATACCGTAACGTGGGTAAACATTGTGTTGTGTTCTCATTACCTGCCTCCATTCACCGGAGTGGCAAGGCAGGTTTATTTATAGAGCACTTTTCAACGCAGGGCAATTCAAAGTGCTTTACAAAAAAAATGAAAGACATTAAGCATTAAAAAAGAAAAGCTAATAAAATAAACATTAAGGAAAAATACATGGATAAAAGTTACAGAGCAGTTTAAGATACTTTATACTCGGTGTTAAGCACACTATAATGTCTTTCATTCAACTACCACTCCTGTGATGTCTCTCCCACTCCCCTCCTTCTCCCTCTCCCTCTCCTTCTCCATCTCCCTCTCCCTATCCCTCCCCCTCCCTCTCCCTCTCCCTCTCCCTCTCCCTCTCCCTCTCCCTCTCCCTCTCCCTCTCTCTCTCCCTCTCCATCTCCCACTCCCTCTCCCCTCCCTCTCCCTCTCCCTCTCCCTCTGCCTCTCCCTCTCCATCTCCCTCTGCCTCTCCATCTCCATCTCCCCTCCCTCTCCCTCTCCCTCTGCCTCTCCCTCTCCCTCTTCCTCTCCATCTCCCTCTTCCCCTCCCTCTCCCTCTCCCTCTCCCTTCCCTCTCCCTCTCCCTCTCCATCTCCCTCTGCCTCTCCCTCTCCCTCTCCCTCTCCCTCTCCCTCTCCCTCTCCATCTCCCTCTGCCTCTCCCTCTCCCTCTCCATCTCTTGGTAGAATATAAACATGACTTTAAGGTTGGATCACATCGTCTTTGCTTGAAGTCTGATGACACCAAATACTGCTTTAAAAGGCAAGTTTATTCATAGAGCACTTTTCAACGCAGGGCAATTGAAAGTGCTTTACAAAAAAAAATGAACGACATTAAGCATTAAAAAAGAAAAGCTAATCAAATAAACATTAAGGAAAAATACATGGATAAAAGTTACAGTGCAGTCTAAGATGTGAATAGTTCAATTAAAAGCAGCGACAAAGAGAAAAGTCTTCTTGCTGGATTTGAAAGTAGTCAGAGTTGCAGCGGACCTGCAGGTTTCTGGGAGTTTGCTCCAGATATTTGGAGCATAATAACTGAACGCTGCTTCTCCATGTTTAGTTCTGACTCTGGGGACAGGAAGCTGACCAGTCCCTGAAGACCTGAGAGATCTGTCTCTGGGGACAGGAAGCTGACCAGTCCCTGAAGACCTGAGAGATCTGTCTCTGGGGACAGGAAGCTGACCAGTCCCTGAAGACCTGAGAGATCTGTCTCTGGGGACAGGAAGCTGACCAGTCCCTGAAGACCTGAGAGATCTGTCTCTGGGGACAGGAAGCTGACCAGTCCCTGAAGACCTGAGAGATCTGTCTCTGGGGACAGGAAGCTGACCAGTCCCTGAAGACCTGAGAGATCTGTCTCTGGGGACAGGAAGCTGACCAGTCCCTGAAGACCTGAGAGATCTGGATGGTTCATAGTTTTGTAGTTGAATGAAAGACATTATAGTAACACCGAGTAGAAGATGTTTGAATGCTGCTTCTATTAAATTCTGAATAGGGGGAATAAATAAAGAGGTTCCCCATTCATTGTGTCAGCCTAACCACATTATGAATCCGTCCTGTGGGCCGTGGAGTCCATTGATTCTGCTCGTGGTCACCAGCATTGATTTGTTAATAACATTAGAGGACTAGTCAGCATCTTCTATTTGGCTTACAGCGATCTCCATGTGCTTTTGTTTCCCCCAGAGATGAGATAAACCAGATCAGTGTCCACTAACACTGAAGAAAATGGACTCTCTGATGACAACAACAATAGCACTTGTTGACATTTGCGTGACCCGACAGAAAACACGCTATTTGATGCATGTAAACCAGCGTTCCTCAAACCTTTTCATACCAAGGACCACTTAACCAAAAAACACTCGCGGACCACCTAACTCCACACATATCCAAAAACACATCGTTTTTTACAAATCGCCTGAAAATGGTACAAACAAGTGGCCATATGCGTGATGAAGGTGTTGATCTGGGCTATATCATGCAATCGAAAGTGAAACTTAAGCTCACTCCATAGCGGAGATATTCCCGCGAGAGTGCGAAAAACTTAAATGTATTTATTTATTTCAAATGTGAAATGTTACCAATATACTCACGGGCCACCAGTGGTCCGCGGACCACACTTTAAGAAGCACTGATGTAAACAAACAAACCTCCAACTAATCCCGTGTGTCCATGGCTGCAGTGTGAGAGGGCGTCAGAGAAACAGCCTGTAGATGGATTCCTGGAGCAGAGGGGTGATGCACTCTGCAGCCAATACTCTTCCTGAAGCCTCCTAGAGAGGAGGTTCAGTTTACTCTGCTCCTGAAAAATGGGACAAGCTTTGTGTTAGACTCAGCTGGGGGCAAGACGCTATGCTCCAGAAGTGAAACAAGAGGAGGATATTATGAAGCAGGACTGTCTGAGTGAAAACGGGTTTGTTCTGAAGCAAGACAACCAGGAACTGCATACGATCGTCTTTCAGCTTGTTTTCGTTTCATGTCCTGCAGCTTTCCTGTCTTGGCTTACTCTTCCTGCTTTCATATAACCAGAACATCAGCATACAGACAAGGAAACATTGGTCAGAAGCATTTGCTGTAGCTGCAAGAGTCAAAATATTAGCACTTAGCTTCTAAAGAGTACAAATATTTGGACTTTCTATCACCGGGTGGACTTCAAATGAAAGCTAATTGCGTCTGATGGAAGTGCAATCGAGCAGCAGGTTCAACACATCAACTTAAAAAGGTTAAAATATGTCCGTGTTGTGCTTGCAGCTTTTTGTGTTGCGCAGAAGTGGCCAAATCATTCATTAATGCATTTTCTTTTGTACAGAATTATTTGCAGAGAGTTTAAAAGGTATTCCTTTCACAGTGACTTCCTTTATGCTTCAAACCTCACCTGTAAAAAGTATTTGTATATTGTACAAACACAACACTCTAAGGCAGGGGGGCCAAACTGAAATACATTAAAAAAGGGTGCTAGTGGAGGGCCGGACTGGTTCAATGTTTATTGCAGAACGTATTGAAATGAACTTACTGCACATATTAAACCTGGAACTCACAAAGCTTAAATTATTGCCTATAAAAACAACATTAAATAATCAGGTGCTTTCATTTCTCATGGCTCTATCTGCAGCTTCTCCAGAGTCACTTCTTATGAGTACATTTCTCCACAGGCCAACAACAGCTTCAAGAAACTATTCCCCTCAGAGAGAAACCAAACATGCCCTGCTGTCCTGAGAGAAAGTGCAGAAGGAAGCATCCTTTGAAGTCAGTGTGCTGCTCTGGGATGTGTTAGAGATTTATAGGGATAACTAGTCCGCATTTTCAAATCTCCGCGCGTCCCTAAACAAGCTGATATCTTACAGGAAGGAAATCCAGAGCATACAAGTAACCGTTTAACAATAATCTACTTTAATGGTAATATGACAATGCAATACAATCAAATACAGTACAAATTAAATACAATTATCTGTGGGATCCCACATTTACCTGATACTCACGTGAGCCAGCCAGAGGAAAGAGAGCGAACACAGCGTGGTTCCTGTATTTAATACCTTTCTAACAAAGGGAGGAGTTATCTGATCCTCCCTTCCAGACCTCCGTGATTGGCTGCCCAAATATCAACACCTCACATCTTAAGTTTCCCAATCACAGTGGCTCAGCTTCATTATCACAGGGATCTGAGTTGACTGTATGTAAACTCCTCACCTTCCCCCCTCTTCCTTTGTCCTCAAAAACCACATGTTAGCAGGCCCAAAACCCTCACAGTTTTCTACACAAATCATTTTCCCCTTTTAAGCTTCTTCACAGTTTGCATGAATACATACAAATATTTCCATACAGATGCTAGCTCAGACACTTGGCGTCTCATCAGGGGGCAAGGTCATCAATGTTTGGGCTCAAGGTCATCCATGTGTGGGCTCAGGCTCTGAGCGGAGGAGACCCTCAGGATGGAGGGAAGGTGTGCTGCAATATACCGGAGGGCCAGATCTAATAGGAATTAGAAATTATCCTGCGGGCCGAAATTAAATCCACCACGGGCCGGATTTGGCCCCCGGGCCTCGAGTTTGACATGTGGTCTATGGCCTTTACTCAAATGAACAGAATGAGTAAAGGTTACCACATTTACCTTTAACGCACAACATGAGCAATAGAAATATTTAATATCCGAAATAAATATTTAATTTAAGGGTGTTGGAATATTACTATCTCTGTCACAGTGTCAACACGGCAGAGGGAAAAGAAAGTCTGTTAATAATCTTTTAAAATGTAAAATATACATTAACTACACCAAATATGCACTGGGCAGCACGCTGTTCACAATTGAAAACGAGTACATGTAGGAAAAGGTGTAAATGAAAGGAAAGTGTGGAATGTGCTGAGTAAGATCCTGCCTCCTTACAGCAGATGCTGCAGGGAAGCTAATGACTAGCATCACAGGAACGCTGAAGACTCGAACACACTGTGATCATCCTCCTCTAACATCAAAGGAAACACACACTCTTCTTCTTCACACCAACACTGGAACACACACTATTTTCTTTATACTTAAAGTATGACAAAAAGTTTAGTCACTTTATTGAGCTCTGTGCTTTAGAAAAACAAGTGAAAGCCTCTGGGTCTGAAAAGTGAAGCGAATGCACAATGGAGTGTCTACAACACAAGACCAATTGTATAGAATAAATTACCTTTTTTACCTGATTGTGTACCTGCGGTGGTGACGTGAAGTCATGTGACCGTGCTGTAGTTCCTTTATAGCCCAACATTAGCCACCTTTAGCTTAGCGGTGGTGACGTGAAGTCATGTGACCGTGCTGTAGTTCCTTTATAGCCAAACATTAGCCTCCTTTAGCTTAGCGGTGGAGATGTGAAGTCATGTGACCGTGCTGTAGTTCCTTTATAGCCCAACATTAGCCGCCTTTAGCTTAGCGGTGGTGAGGTGAAGTCATGTGACCGTGCTGTAGTTCCTTTATAGCCCAACATTAGCCTCCTTTAGCTTAGCGGTGGTGACGTGAAGTCATGTGACCGTGCTGTAGTTCCTTTATAGCCCAACATTAGTCTCCTTTAGCTTAGCGGTGGTGACGTGAAGTCATGTGACCGTGCTGTAGTTCCTTTATAGCCCAACATTAGCCTCCTTTAGCTTAGCGGTGGTGACTTGAAGTCATGTGACCGTGCTGTAGTTCCTTTATAGCCCAACATTAGCCTCCTTTAGCTTAGCGGTGGTGACGTGAAGTCACGTGACCATGCTGTAGTTCCTTTATAGCCCAACATTAGCCTCCTTTAGCTTAGCGGTGGTGACTTGAAGTCACGTGACCGTGCTGTAGTTCCTTTATAGCCCAACATTAGCCTCCTTTAGCTTAGCGGTGGTGACGTGAAGTCACGTGACCGTGCTGTAGTTCCTTTATAGCCCAACATTAGCTTCCTTTAGCTTAGCGGTGGTGACGTGAAGTCACGTGACCGTGCTGTACTTCCTTTATAGCCCAACATTAGCCGCCTTTAGCTTAGCGCTGGTGACGTGAAGTCATGTGAACGTGCTGTAGTTCCTTTATAGCCCAACATTAGCCACCTTTAGCTTAGCGGTGGTGACGTGAAGTCATGTGACCGTGCTGTAGTTCCTTTATAGCCCAACATTAGCCTCCTTTAGCTTAGCGGTGGTGACTTGAAGTCATGTGACCGTGCTGTAGTTCCTTTATAGCCCAACATTAGCCTCCTTTAGCTTAGCGGTGGTGACGTGAAGTCACGTGACTGTGCTGTAGTTCCTTTATAGCCCAACATTAGCCTCCTTTAGCTTAGCGGTGGTGACGTGAAGTCACGTGACTGTGCTGTAGTTCCTCTATAGCCCAACATTAGCCTCCTTTAGCTTAGCGGTGGTGACGTGAAGTCACGTGACCGTGCTGTAGTTCCTTTATAGCCCAACATTAGCCTCCTTTAGCTTAGCGGTGGTGACGTGAAGTCATGTGACCGTGCTGTAGTTCCTTTATAGCCCAACATTAGCCTCCTTTAGCTTAGCGGTGGTGACGTGAAGTCACGTGACCGTGCTGTAGTTCCTTTATAGCCCAACATTAGCCTCCTTTAGCTTAGCGGTGGTGACGTGAAGTCACGTGACTGTGCTGTAGTTCCTTTATAGCCCAACATTAGCCGCCTTTAGCTTAGCGGTGGTGACGTGAAGTCATGTGACCGTGCTGTAGTTCCTTTATAGCCCAGCATTAGCCTCCTTTAGCTTAGCGGTGGTGACGTGAAGTCATGTGACCGTGCTGTAGTTCCTTTATAGCCCAACATTAGCCTCCTTTAGCTTAGCGGTGGTGACGTGAAGTCATGTGACCGTGCTGTAGTTCCTTTATAGCCCAGCATTAGCCTCCTTTAGCTTAGCGGTGGTGACGTGAAGTCATGTGACCGTGCTGTAGTTCCTTTATAGCCCAACATTAGCCTCCTTTAGCTTAGCGGTGGTGACTTGAAGTCATGTGACCGTGCTGTAGTTCCTTTATAGCCCAGCATTAGCCTCCTTTAGCTTAGCGGTGGTGACGTGAAGTCATGTGACCGTGCTGTAGTTCCTTTATAGCCCAACATTAGCCTCCTTTAGCTTAGCGGTGGTGACGTGAAGTCATGTGACCGTGCTGTAGTTCCTTTATAGCCCAGTATTAGCCTCCTTTAGCTTAGCGGTGGTGACGTGAAGTCATGTGACCGTGCTGTAGTTCCTTTATAGCCCAACATTAGCCTCCTTTAGCTTAGCGGTGGTGACTTGAAGTCATGTGACCGTGCTGTAGTTCCTTTATAGCCCAACATTAGCCTCCTTTAGCTTAGCGGTGGTGACGTGAAGTCATGTGACCGTGCTGTGGTTCCTTAAATGATAGCCCAACATTAGCCTCCTTTAGCTTAGCGGTGGTGACTTGAAGTCATGTGACCGTGCTGTAGTTCCTTTATCTCCTAGCCTTAGCTTTAAATACCAGAAATGTGTTGTCAATATTATCCTGCTGTATACAACAATAAGTATATAAACGTTTCCTACAAAATGTATTTTAGTTACACCATTTTAGTCAATAAAATAACACTCCTTTTGAACGTATACACACCTATGGCTCTCAATATGGTAACCACAGACATACTAACACCTTTTGAAACCTAAAGTAAACCAACATATAATAAGGTATTGTTTGGACAGTTTAGGGACATTCATCTCTGCGTGTGTGTGTGTGTGTGTGTGTGTGTGTGTGTGTGTGTGTGTGTGTGTGTGTGTGTTTGTCCAATCCCTTTTGGACAAACTTGCAATCTTTAGCAAATCAGATTTCGGTTGTGATTTCTGACTGAGCACAGGGGGCTCGAAACACACACACACACACACACATACACACACACACACACACACACACACACACACACACACACACACACACACACACACACACACACACACACACACACCTTTACCCCACCTGCTGAGTCTAGAAGGGTGTGTTGGCTAGAGATAAGATTTCCTCTGATGTCCTCATTTTAGTTTCTGCTAAGCCAAATTGCACGCTGCTCACAAGCTCGAAACACGTGTCACATGATCCGCACAAACACACACGTTCAGCTTCAAACGACCCAAATAAAGGATGTCTTTGTGCTACATAAGCAGCCCTGCACCGAGGGAGAAAAGCAATACCTACAGTTGTTGCTGTGGGGGACTCATTCAATTACATGAAATCATTTTTGTTGAAAAATCATGAATAAAAGACCAAGCTCATCGTCCTGGGTTTACTAACGGCTTAATTATTCACCTGGCGCTAATTAGGCATCAGCTGCAATGCGTTTAGCCCGCACGAGGCTATGAAATATGAGAACGCAGCACTTGTCTTTGTGTTGTTCCTCACACCGCTACACCAGCTTTGGGTTGTAGTTGCACAGGCTGTAGACAAATTGGAAAAAGGTGTGAATGTTGTCGCTGCAGACCAGCTGCCTCTGTGTATAAATAGCAATTTTATTATAACAAGAAAGCAACTTGAAAAGGTACAGTAGCAGTGTGAGTTATTGTCTCAGGTGTTATGTAGGTTTCTGTGCATGTTAATGTCTTTTGTTTTTATTTTGTAAAGCACTTTGAATCGCCACGTGCTGAAAAGGGCTATATAAATTGCCTTGCCTTGCCTTGCCTTGCCTTGCTTGCCTTGCCTTGCCTTGCCTGCTTGCCTTGCCTTGCCTTGCCTTGCCTGCTTGCCTTGCCTTGCCTTGCCTTGCCTTGCCTTGCTTGCCTTGCCTGCCTTGCCTTGCCTGCTGCCTTGCCTTGCCTTGCCTTGCTTGCCTGCCTTGCCTTGCCTTGCCTTGCCTTGCCTGCCTTGCCTTGCCTGCCTTGCCTTGCCTTGCCTGCCTTGCCTTGCCTTGCCTTGCCTTGCCTGCCTTGCCTTGCCTTGCCTGCCTTGCTTGCCTGCCTTGCCTTGCCTTGCTTGCCTTGCCTTGCTTGCCTTGCCTTGCCTTGCCTTGCCTTGCCTTGCCTTGCCTGCCTTGCCTTGCCTTGCTTGCCTTGCCTTGCCTTGCCTTGCCTTGCCTTGCCGTCTGCAAAGGCATATTATGTTTGCAGTCATATACATCTTCTAATTTAAGGAGCTGGAACAAGCTGTTAGTGTTTCTTGATAATTTACTGAAACCGATTAATCAAATGCGGCAATCACCGCTGTAATAATTTCCTGCTGATGATCTAATTGGATAATCAACTCATGTAATCCTTTCGTCTTGTGCTTATGTAAAACTACCATACACATCTGAACAAGTCCGTGTTGGTGCCTCAAGAAAGACAACTTTCCAACAGAAATAGGTTAAAAACCTGATGGTATTTGTTAAGATACATAGACATGTTTCACCCCTCCGTGACTCTGGCTGAACTAAAGGCTGTGAGATTACTTTCCTTATTTTAAATATACAGAAGAGTATCAGGGTCACATGAGAAAGACATTTTGGGATGTTGACATTTATTTTTTTGTTCTGACCTGGACTCTCAGAATTCTTTGGAAGAAAAAACCCCAAAAAAGTAAATATTTCAGATATCTAAGATTTTAAAAACACGAGACAACATTGTTGGGATGTGACCAAAAGTAAAACAAATCGTTCAGTTCTGACTTTAATCAGAATTCTGAGAAAAATAATTGAATTCTGAGAAATATGTATTTATTTTCAGAAACAAATGAATCTTTAAAGATTTAAGAAACGAGAACATGTTTTGAAATGTGAACAAAAGTAATACATGTTGAGTTCTGACTTTAATCTCAGAATTCTGAGAAAACATTGGAATTCAGACATTTCAAAAATAATTATTTATATATTTTTTCAGAGTTCTGAAATAAAAAAAAACGTTTATAAAGTCAGAACTCTATTTTATTTTGGTCACATCCCAACATGTTCTCATCCTCTTCCCCATTTAAGTAAGGAAGGTGTTAATAATCATGTTGTCGTTAATCTTCCTCGCTTCCGGAACTCCACTTGAAGTACAGACAAACTCCTGAAGGAAACTGCGGTTTGAGAAAAGCCTTTCATGGCGCCGCCGCTCCGCCATGTTGGCTCAAAGCCTGCAGGCCTGGAAGCAGAATCCTGGGTAACGGATCGGAGCCAACATGGAGGACGGAGCAGCAGTTTCATAACCCCCGAGTAGGAGGAGCCTGTCGGGTTTCTGGAAGCTCTGTGGAGCCGCGCGTCCAGGCAGAAACATCGGGGAGAAAAACACCAAACCACGGGAGGAAAGTGGAGGAAACACGGAGAGTGGAGGCTCGGATCTACAACGGAGGAGTGTGTGTGTTCACGCGCGTGTGTGTGTGTGCATTCCGCACAAGAGTGTAGTGACTTGAATCTGCCAAGGAGGATTGTGTGTGTGTTCTTGTGTGTGTGTGCATCCCTTTGGGGAAGTGGAGCTCACTGTGACCCACCTGGATCAGAAACAGGAGTCTGATGCGCACCGTGCACCGGGTCTGTTTCTAACACTGAAGCCCAGAGTTACCGGGGGGCAATGAACACACCACCGGAGGACTTCATTCCAATGTTTGTCTGACCACCACGTTTGAGACATACGGGGGAAAGGCGGGGTCGAACCGGCTCCCGAACCGGATTATTGCGCTCCTTCTGTGGCGGATCACGCGCAGCGGGTTTTGGGGGGCGGGGGGTTTTACAACTGGAATCTAGAAAAGCTTCCTGTGGAAACTCTTCACCGACTGCTGCGGACCTTTTTTTATTATTATCCGCCCGCTTGTGGCCTCTGTCCCCCCCTCCCGGATTTGTAGGAGCACCATCACCAGCTTCGGGACGCGTATTTTGGGGATATTCTTTTCCCCAGCCGGGGTCGGACTATGGCGGACGACGACATCCTCTTTGAAGATGTGTACGAGCTCTGCGAGGTCATTGGCAAGTAAGTGTCGCTGATTTAAATGCACTTCTTGTGTTCTGATGGTGGTGATTGGTCACCGGGGCTTTCCAATTAGCTGCTCCTAATATCCTGAAGGGTATGGCACGCTCTCAGCTGCACATGCACGCCCAACAACAAAACGCATGGTCCTTTCTGTGTGGGAATATATGTATGTATATATGTAATGTATGTGTTCAATTGTTTATGATTACACCTATCTCACATTATATTGAACAGATATCCACTCATTCCACAACTATTTACTACGCGATTGCCCTTTTTTATGGACGGGATAACAGCTGCTACATTCTCAGTTTATTGTTTTATTCCAACATGCAGATAAGATCCGATTTCACTGTGGCAGCATTTCTCATCTTCCCTGCACTGTGTATGTCAGTGTGTGTGTGGTGTGTGGTGTGTGTTATAATTACTCTCTCACACACACACACACACACACACACACACACACACACACACACACACACACACCACACACACACACACACACAGCACTTGTGTGTGTTTTGACCTATAGTGGCACTTGGCAACTTGCTGCAGAGATGAAAGGCAGGGCACCAGACCCTCGTGAGTCACTGCACATCTGGCCGTCGTTACTCACTCCGAGTTCTAGTGAAAGGGTAGGAGGGCACGTGTGAAAGAGAAGTCTCTGCAATGTGGTCTTTTAGTGGAATGAGAAGCTCCAATAGCCAACATGAGCAGTTTTACACAATACATGACCCTGTATTGTTATTATTATTATTATTATAGTAAACTACACGTGTGAAGGATTCTATGCTGATTCAAGACATAGATGAAATGATAAATACATATTTTTAAGATGTTGCAACCTCCTGAGTTCCTTGTAACCAACCCTAGGTTTGCTTTCAGTTGCAACTTCTTGCATTCAAATACTGTCAGAACATCTTAGCATGGGTAACCTGCGCACACGTGCAAGGGTAGCATACAGACATTTGGGTTTTTCTCCACATAATAGCCTCTGAGAGAGCGTTGCACCCGTCCCCAGTCTGCACCCGTCCCCAGTCTCTCTCTCGTGTCCTTCAGTAAGAGGCTTCACGAGCCAGCGGGATGAACACTTCCCGTTCTGTAATGTTATCGTGAAGTATTCACGTTTTAAGGATTCTGTGATGTGCAGCCTTCCCTTGGTTCGCATTCAGCTGCAACTTCTTGCATTCAGATAAATACTGAAGGACATGTCATAACATCTTGGTAAGCGAGGGAACACACAGGGACACACACACAGATGTGGTTCTTCCGGACATGATGGCATCCGAGGAACTGAAAGAAAGGGAAAGGGTGTAGCAACCGTCTCCCAGGGGAAGAGGAAGGAAGCGCACATTTTACTTTGCGCACTCGAAATGTCATGTAGTTTAATCATTTGGATACGGATTAGTTGCATCGTCAACTTCTTCAATTCAAATAAATATACTCTGAAGTCTAATAATATATGAATATGTTGTTGAGAGATGCGAGAGATGTTGCAACCGTCCCTGATGTTCTGTGCAGCCGCCTGAAGGGTTAGGTCATCTTGGTTTGAAGAGCATGTCTTATCTAAAAGCAGACGCGTGCATTGGAGACATGCATGTTTGCTTTGTCGGATCGAATGGGACTCTGAGAGGAAGTGCTGCCAGCGTCCCTCTGGTCGCGGCGTGCACCTTCTGCGATGTCTTTGCACTCAGAGCTCCTCGTGTCCGTCGTGGAATAAGAGCTTTCCTAAACCAGCACCATGTTGCCGTTCTGAACGGTCCATGCTGCTCCGCGCCTCCAGGGGCTGGGCCGGATGCAGCTTCAACTTCATGCATTCAAATACATATCATGTCATAGCGTCTTTTGAAAGGGTATGGATTATTAGTTAACATGTGTACGATGGATTGGGACACATTTAGTCGGTTTGGACCAAATGGTTTTGAGAACCGAAGGGAAATACAAAGCGTGTGTGTGTACTGTTTGGAAAAGCATTTTGCATTTTGTTTGAATGTGGAAATTGTAATATCTTTGAAATGTCCCTTTGTACTCGTATGCGTGTGAGGCTGCAGTACGACCCAGCCCCAGCACGAAGCCGGCGGCGGATCCCATCAGAATAATGGTTTCTGTTTCAGAATGACGGGGGAACCAAACTGTTGCTACAATAGCTCTCCTTTTGTTCTTCAGCTGAGCGCGGCAACGAGGCTCGGTGTATCGTTCACTTTATACACGCTCTTTCGGTCAGTGTGTGACGTGTGTGTGTGTGTGTGTGTGTGTGTCGTTCCCATGCTCCTTCCCGGTGACTAATGACTCAGAAGCCGTTACAAATGGCAGCCAGTGTTCTTCCTGATGGCCTCTCATTGTCCTGCGGCGGCCACACCTGGGGCTCTCCTCCCGCGTCCCCGGGACACATCAGGAGGGAGTCTGGCTTCCCTGCAGAGACACCCGAGTGCAAGAGAAGCCGTGCGCGCTTTGTCCTGCATGAATGAGCGCGTGTGTGTGTCATCCAAACGGCCGGCCCTGAAGGGAGCGTTTGATTGGGCGTCACGAACATGTGGATCCCAGTGTTCTGCAGATGGGAGAGCAGGCCGACCGGTTCAGGGACTCGGCGGTGACACATGGAGACGGATGAGTGCTCGGCAGAGACCTGCGTGAACTCCGCATGTTTAGGCAGGCCTGAGAGTCTGAAGAAGCATCACCGGGCAGGCGGAGGCCGCTCGCGTCTCCTCCCTCAGACACACAGTCACAGCCAGGAAACATGGCATTCAGTCATTCGAAGCCGTGGGACTGCACTGACAATTCATTTCACTATCGATCGATCATTCTATCTGTGAAGTTGCGGGAAATAGACTATTATCCCAGTTTCTCAACATTAAAGGGGGTTTCTCTAAAGGTCTTGTTTTGTAAGTCTCACACCCAAAAGACACTTACCTTACCTTACCGTTGCATTGCCACCATAACGAGAGGGGAGCAGGAGCACTCCATACTTTAGAGGCTGAAACAGCATGCGTTGGTGGCTTTTGCATAAACCTGACCTACTTAGTGCTGTTGCAACTCTTAAAGGTGGGGTCGGTAAGTTTGAGAAACCAGCTCGAGATACACTTTTTGTTGTATTCCATGGAATGCTCTCAACGTCCCGACAGCAATGAATATCTGAAGTGCTTTGACAAGATGTCATCTGTGGAAGCCGTGGCGCTGTAAAAAGCTCGACCAATCATCTGAGCCGGCTAAAGTAGCTGGACGGCCTACCTGCCTGTCAGCCTTCCATCGGGGCACAGACTCATCTCGTGCCCTCATTGGTCATGTGCGCGTTCGTGTGTGTTGGGGGAGGGGCTCTGTGAGGAAGGGGCAGATTTCTTCCGGCTGTGTTTTTTCAAATTCTAGCGCACTTGAGCCGGTTTCTCCCAAATTACCTACCCCAGCTTTGAGGCACTTAATTGGTATTACAATGTTTTAACAATTGAAAAAAAGTATATTGTTTTTCCAAAATCCTGTTAATGGTTAAGTTTTTCTTGAATCTCTTTCCAAATGGCATCAAAACAAATCTTCAAAATGATAAATGTAACCTCGCTTAACCTCTAGGAACACACACACACACACACACACACACACACACACACACACACACAGACTTTTGATCCTGGAACACAGTCTGGGTCTGACCGAGGCGGACATTCTGACCGAGGGGACACCGAACAACGAGTGGGGGACAGAAACACTTTAAGAAGAAGCCCAGGGTGTGTGTCCTGCAGGGTGTGTGTCCTGCAGGGTGTGTGTCCTGCAGGGTGCAGGGTGTGTGTCCTGCAGGGTGCAGGGTGTGTGTCCTGCAGGGTGTGTGTCCTGCAGGGGGAGGCACATGGAGCTGCACACACAGAGCTATTCATGTATTTATAGGTCATGCTGAACGTGCACGGGAAGCAGTGCTGCGAGTGTGTCCTCTGGATGTGTGTGTGTGTGTGTGTGTGTGTGTGTGTGTGTGTGTGTGGCCCTTTGAATGTCCGGACACACCCGGTGCTTAAGTCCATATTTATGCAAAGTTTCCAAAAGAATGGCCAACGGGATAAAAGATCCACCGACCACACATATATTTTTTAACTGCGTTACAATTTAAGAATGTCCTTTCCTCGGGCCACGTCGACATCGGTACTCTCCGTAGGTTTAGAAAGTGTAGTCAGGTTTCACGTTCCATACAAACTTAAAGACGAGACCAGAGCACTTTGAGAAGCTTGAATATGTTTATATGTTAATCAAAATGCGACTCGAGAAGTCATCACCTCAACATTCGACTGACATCGGCATGTCGTTGCCTTATTCTCCATCAAATGTTACCGTCTATCATACCGAGCCTGAGAGAGCAGCAATGCGTTACACGGATGACGGGAGACGGTGGGAGGAGGATAGGGAAGGGATTCACTTGTTGTGTTATTATATGCTTGTTTTCATTTAACACAATGAATATTATGGGTCCAATCATGTCTGTTGTGATTTGGGTTATTAAATGAAGTTTGTAATGAATCTAATTATAAGAAGCTTATTCATTTTAATCCTAATCTGCTCCTCCAGCACGAGACGGTGTATCGGAGTCGCTGATGTTGCATGAAAACACTGATATTGTGTGAAACTCTGACGAAGACAGAAGCCGCGCCGATGAATCCCACCAGCACGAGGACGTCTTAGCATCGTCTCGTTTTGTTGCAGAACCGTTTTGCCGCTTGCCGCGTGTTAATTCGAAGCTGCAGAAATGGCAATGACATTCTTCTGACCTGAGCTACGTGTGCGAGAAGAATTGAAATTAGGACACTCAAAATAAACAGTCCGAAATAATTCTGAGGTGGAAATAAAATAGCCTTAAAAAGTAAAATATATATATTTATTAGGGCTGTCAAGTTAACGCGTTAATAACGCGTTAACGCAAAAAAAAATTAACGCCACTAATTATTTTAACGCGATTAACGCATGTGTATTTTTTTTCCTCGGCCGCCCGTAGCTTCAGAGCGCATCGAGTTTAAAATACCATCTGCAAGCTGATGCTGACAGCCCCGCTCCTGCCGCCCGCTTGTGGCAGACCACACTTCCACGCTCACCGGCAGGCACTGACTGGCCACCTGGAGGACCGGGAGGGTGTGTGTGTGTGTGTGGCCCGAGTGAGCGAGAGAGAGACCTTACTGCATTGTTGTTGTTAGCATCTGGTGCTAGCTAGCTGCGCTAACGGATATAAGGAGCCGTTTAAATGAAAACAGAGGAGCGCTCTATCCACACAACTGCGCCGAGCACTTGACTTGATGCAGGAAGCAGACAGCGGGACATTGTAAGAGAAGTCAGCACACTCAGCAACATGATTGCAGCGTCCAGGCAGCTCCGGTTCGAGCATATGCCTTGAGTTGCACATAGCTCCAACGATCACACTCTCTCACACACACACACACACACACACACACACACACACACACACACACACACACACACACACACACACACACACACACACACACACACACACACACCATTTGTATTGTATGAGAGGTTCCAGGTTGAATTGAGGCGAATATTTGTCATTGTTCAAATGATAATAAACATTAGCATAAAGCATATTTGTCCACTCATATGTTGATAAGAGTATTAAAAACTTGAAAAATATTCCTCTAAGGTACATTTAGAACAGATAAAAAATGTGCGATTAATTTGCTATTAATCGCGATTAACTATTTTAATCGACTGACAGCCCTAATATTTATACATGTAGAAATACAAATGTCTAGTAACAAATAATGCAGGATATTATTGAACACACGTGGGTTTGCTCTCCTGGCTCCAAGATGGTGGAACGAGCTCCCATTGACATCAGGACAGCAGAAAGCTCACACACCTTCCAGACTGAGAAACTCATCTCTTTGGACTCGAGGATAGAACTGCTAACAAAGCACTTATATTCTAATAAAGGACTGGCTCCTCTAAAGCCAGCTGAGTAGCACTTAAATGTTTGCTCAGGTGTCTCTCAGTCTTATCTGCACCTTGTTGGATGCTTCATTATTCCGATGCATGAACAAGATTTATCCCCTGCTTATATTTTTAGAGCGTTGACCTCGGACAAAAGCCGGTCCGTCTGTCGCCGCGTGAGCATGTCGTACATTGGTCCCATCGATCCCGGTTCTCTGTGTCCTCAGGCTCAGAGACGAGAGGTGAGGGTGGCATAACCTAAAGAAGTTAAGGCTTAGAAGAGAAGAAGGAGGGGGGGGAGGGAATCTAGGGGTGAGAGTGAAGAGGCTGCAGGGAGGGAAGCAGTCCATTAGTTTGACTCACACGTTAAGAGACATGCTGTGCCTCCAGGCCGTGTGTGTGTGTGTGTGTGTGTGTGTGTGGTGTGTGTGTGTGTGTGTGTGTGTGTGTGTGTGTGTGTGTGTGTGTGTGTGTGTGTGTGTGTGGTGTGTGTGTGTGTGTGTGTGTGTGTGTGTGTGTGTGGTGTGTGTGTGTGTGTGTGTGTGTGTGTGTGTGTGTGTGTGTGTGTGTGTGTGTGGTGTGTGTGTGTGTGTGTGTGTGTGTGTGTGTGTGTGTGTGTGTGTGTGTGTGGTGTGTGTGTGTGTGGTGTGTGTGTGTGTGTGTGTGTGTGTGTGTGTGTGTGTGTGTGTGGTGTGTGTGTGTGTGTGTGTGTGTGTGTGTGTGTGTGTGTGTGTGTGTGTGTGTGTGTGTGTGTGTGTGTGTGTGTGTGTGTGTGTGTGTGTGTGTGTGTGTGGAGACAACAAGGACGATGTTGTTTGGGTTCCCTCGCAGCTGTAAACGGCACTACAGTTAATACAGGGTGACAATTCTAATTCAGTGTTTGGTTAAAGAGGCCCTGTTATGCTTTTTGTGGTTTTCACTTTTACTGTACTGAGGACTCTTTAAAGTAGAGACACTACATACTGATATACACCTGAACATCAGCAGGAGAGGACTCTTTAAAGTAGAGACACTACATACTGATATACACCTGAACATCAGCAGCAGAGGACTCTTTAAAGTAGAGACACTACATACTGATATACACCTGAACATCAGCAGGAGAGGACTCTTTAAAGTAGAGACACTACATACTGATATACACCTGAACATCAGCAGCAGAGGACTCTTTAAAGTAGAGACACTACATACTGATATACACCTGAACATCAGCAGCAGAGGACTCTTTAAAGTAGAGACACTACATACTGATATACACCTGAACATCAGCAGGAGAGGACTCTTTAAAGTAGAGACACTACATACTGATATACACCTGAACATCAGCAGGAGAGGACTCTTTAAAGTAGAGACACTACATACTGATATACACCTGAACATCAGCAGGAGAGGACTCTTTAAAGTAGAGACACTACATACTGATATACACCTGAACATCAGCAGGAGAGGACTCTTTAAAGTAGAGACACTACATACTGATATACACCTGAACATCAGCAGCAGAGGACTCTTTAAAGTAGAGACACTACACACTGATATACACCTGAACATCAGCAGGAGAGGACTCTTTAAAGTAGAGACACTACATACTGATATACACCTGAACATCAGCAGGAGAGGACTCTTTAAAGTAGAGACACTACATACTGATATACACCTGAACATCAGCAGGAGAGGACTCTTTAAAGTAGAGACACGACATACTGATATACACCTGAACATCAGCAGGAGAGGACTCTTTAAAGTAGAGACACTACATACTGATATACACCTGAACATCAGCAGGAGAGGACTCTTTAAAGTAGAGACTCTAAATACTGATATACACCTGAACATCAGCAGGAGAGGACTCTTTAAAGTAGAGACACTACATACTGATATACACCTGAACATCAGCAGGAGAGGACTCTTTAAAGTAGAGACGCTACATACTGATATACACCTGAACATCAGCAGGAGAGGACTCTTTAAAGTAGAGACACTACATACTGATATACACCTGAACATCAGCAGGAGGGGACTCTTTAAAGTAGAGACACTACATACTGATATACACCTGAACATCAACAGGAGAGGACTCTTTAAAGTAGAGACACTACATACTGATATACACCTGAACATCAGCAGGAGAGGACTCTTTAAAGTGGAGACACTACATACTGATATACACCTGAACATGATCAGAATATGTCCTAAACATTAACTTATGCAGTCAATGTTCATGCTATAGTCAACGGCCATAGAGTGTCTCTTCTCTGGTAATTGAGCCAGATTTGGGAGTTAGCCCAATATTAGCTGAACGGATCAATGATCCTCCGCTTCTGAATATTTGGACTCTTTATGTATTTAACAGTGAATATGGTCCTAAAGCACACACCGCTCTAGAGCTGCTCCACTGTGAATAAGACAAATTACCCTCCATCTGCATACCTCATGACCTAAAAGGACCCCGTACAAAACCTGCATGTCATTATCAGTGTGTGTGACGTGTATAAAGTGTGTGTTGCTTATGTCAGATCTGGCTTTGTCTTGCTCTGTCTGGTGGAGTGTAGTTTACCATGAGGTGAAGGTGGATGGAAGTCTTCAGCTCTCCTCTGAATTTTCCTCTGAACTGACACCCCCTGTAATCCTAGAAATACTACTGCTACCTTTTTCATCTTTGTGTGTGTGTGTGTGTGTGTGTGTGTGTGTGTGTGTGTGTGTGTGTGCGTGTGTGTGTGGTGTGTGCGTGTGTGCGTGTGTGTGTGTGTGTGTGTCCTCCGTTCCCACCAGGAAGAGCAGAGGGGTTTGTTGTGCCAAGGTGACGCCCACCAGTTTACTTAATTTTGTATTTTAATTTAAAAGGCTCTGCTAAGGGTTTGTGTATTTATGCAGTGGGAATGTGAATCTTTTGGTATCTCATGATTTTGATTTTGGATTCAGTAAAAAAAGGATGCTAATGTTAGAATCTACTCCAGTCTACAGTGCAGTAATAAAGGCAGTGTGGCAAATGAAGGAAAGTAAGTCTGTCCGTATAAGATTATACATATTAGTATTTAGTGCCTCTACTGTGACATATTTCCAACATTAGCCTCCTTTAGCTTAGCGGTGGTGGCGTGAAGTCATGTGACCGTACTGTAGTTCCTTTATAGCCCAACATTAGCCTCCTTTAGCTTAGCGGTGGTGACGTGAAGTCATGTGACCGTGCTGTAGTTCCTTTATAGCCCAACATTAGCCTCCTTTAGCTTAGCGGTGGTGACGTGAAGTCATGTGACCGTGCTGTAGTTCCTTTATAGCCCAACATTAGCCTCCTTTAGCTTAGCGGTGGAGACGTGAAGTCATGTGACCGTGCTGTAGTTCCTTTATAGCCCGGCATTAGCCTCCTTTAGCTTAGCGGTGGAGACGTGAAGTCATGTGACCGTGCTGTAGTTCCTTTATAGCCCAACATTAGCCTCCTTTAGCTTAGCGGTGGTGACGTGAAGTCATGTGACCGTGCTGTAGTTCCTTTATAGCCCAACATTAGCCTCCTTTAGCTTAGCGGTGGTGACCTGAAGTCATGTGACCGTGCTGTAGTTCCATTATAGCCCAACATTAGCCTCCTTTAGCTTAGCGGTGACGTGAAGTCATGTGACCGTGCTGTAGTTCCTTTATAGCCCAACATTAGCCACCTTTAGCTTAGCGGTGGTGACGTGAAGTCATGTGACCTAGCTGTAGTTCCTTTATAGCCCAACATTAGCCTCCTTTAGCTTAGCGGTGGTGACGTGAAGTCATGTGACCGTGCTGTAGTTCCTTTATAGCCCAACATTAGCCTCCTTTAGCTTAGCGGTGGTGACGTGAAGTCATGTGACCGTGCTGTAGTTCCTTTATAGCCCAACATTAGCCTCCTTTAGCTTAGCGGTGGTGACGTGAAGTCATGTGACCGTGCTGTAGTTCCTTTATAGCCCAACATTAGCCTCCTTTAGCTTAGCGGTGACGTGAAGTCATGTGACCGTGCTGTAGTTCCTTTATAGCCCAACATTAGCCTCCTTTAGCTTAGCGGTGGTGACGTGAAGTCATGTGAGTCAATCCTGCACAGTCTATTGGGAGTTTAAAGTCTTTACTGGACAATATACCAATTACAAATTCAAAAGTCATTGTTGTGACTGAATGAGGTCTGTAGCCTCATGGGAAAACACTGGTCTAACTGCCTCCAGGGCTTTTTCCTGCTCCATGTGTATAATTGTGTGAAGCAGCTTGCGTTAGCTGATCTTGGCCTCTCTGTCGGGGTTTGGAGGACAGAATCCGCTAAAATTATGTTTCCTGCATGCACAATTACACATACATGATATAGCAGCGAGATCTCACACTCCACTGCTAACATATTTATCCATCCTCCTCATCAAGCTGTGAGAAAACACCCCCAGCAGCTCTGTGCAGCGGGAAGTAAAACCACTTCATCTGTCTTCATGTTGAGAGGCTCACACAACAACAACAAGCTGCGTTCAAGACACACAAACGCTAACAGCTGTTTGTTTAGATATATGGCCGTGGACTTGATTTGTGAGCCTCTACGTTTTAATTTATTAACTTTTTATTTTAAAAGTATTTCGTTTTTAGGGTGACTTTACAACATCTCTCCAGGGACTACGGATAGAAAATGCTAACAGTGCTAACTGGTTTCTGCAAAGTTAATGCTAACAGCACAAGTTATTGTATTATTTCAGTGTGTAGTGTCTCTACTTTAAAGAGTCCTCTCCTGCTGATGTTCAGGTGTATATCAGTATGTAGTGTCTCTACTTTAAAGAGTCCTCTCCTGCTGATGTTCAGGTGTATATCAGTATGTAGTGTCTCTACTTTAAAGAGTCCTCTCCTGCTGATGTTCAGGTGTATATCAGTATGTAGTGTCTCTACTTTAAAGAGTCCTCTCCTGCTGATGTTCAGGTGTATATCAGTATGTAGTGTCTCTACTTTAAAGAGTCCTCTCCTGCTGATGTTCAGGTGTATATCAGTATGTAGTGTCTCTACTTTAAAGAGTCCTCTCCTGCTGATGTTCAGGTGTATATCAGTATGTAGAGTCTCTACTTTAAAGAGTCCTCTCCTGCTGATGTTCAGGTGTATATCAGTATGTAGTGTCTCTACTTTAAAGAGTCCTCTCCTGCTGATGTTCAGGTGTATATCAGTATGTAGTGTCTCTACTTTAAAGAGTCCTCTCCTGCTGATGTTCAGGTGTATATCAGTATGTAGTGTCTCTACTTTAAAGAGTCCTCTCCTGCTGATGTTCAGGTGTATATCAGTATGTAGTGTCTCTACTTTAAAGAGTCCTCTCCTGCTGATGTTCAGGTGTATATCAGTATGTAGTGTCTCTACTTTAAAGAGTCCTCTCCTGCTGATGTCAGGTGTATATCAGTATGTAGTGTCTCTACTTTAAAGAGTCCTCTCCTGCTGATGTTCAGGTGTATATCAGCATGTAGTGTCTCTACTTTAAAGAGTCCTCTCCTGCTGATGTTCAGGTGTATATCAGTATGTGGTGTCTCTACTTTAAAGAGTCCTCTCCTGCTGATGGTCAGGTGTATATCAGTATGTAGTGTCTCTACTTTAAAGAGTCCTCTCCTGCTGATGTTCAGGTGTATATCAGTATGTAGTGTCTCTACTTTAAAGAGTCCTCTCCTGCTGATGTTCAGGTGTATATCAGTATGTAGTGTCTCTACTTTAAAGAGTCCTCTCCTGCTGATGTTCAGGTGTATATCAGTATGTAGTGTTTCTACTTTAAAGAGTCCTCTCCTGCTGATGTCCAGGTGTATATCAGTATGTAGTGTCTCTACTTTAAAGAGTCCTCTCCTGCTAAGAGGGAGCACAGGCTTTTTAGCCTTTGCAGACCATTTACATGCAAACAAACTAAAGAATACAGGAAAAGGGAAAATCCAAGAAGCAGAATAAGGCCTCTTGAATGCACTACAACCTGAATTATGCATCCGATTAAATAAATTACAAACTGAAACGAGGTTAGCTTTCAGAAAATACACAACACAGAAATCACTGCAAAGCCTCAACATCTGCAAACCAGATTCAAACAGTTAATTTGAGCTTCTAGCGCTAACCTCTCTCTTTGTGTCTTTACTTTGTCCTCTCCTCCTCTAAATGGATAGCTCTGTCTGACCGTCACACGCGGAACAATACGCCCCATAACTCCGTGGAAGAACCACATTCACCTTTTCATTGATTTACCCAGAGTCACTCCCGGAGCTTTGTGTGAGCCGACACTTTGACTGATCCCCGCAGCTATGAAACTCCCAGTAGCTTTTCTAACGTCTGAAAGGGAAATGTCTTTTCCCGGTGTGTTGCACGGTGGGTGTTGTTTCTCTCCAGCTGTAACCCAGGTGACACCGTGTGCTTTGGCATGCGGCATGGAAATCAGTTTAGATTGAAAAGACTCCAACGGAACAACAAGAGGACAGGGGGGGGGTCTGGAAACGAGGGAGAGAGAAGCAGCCCTGAAATATCACGGAAACAAACATGTCATTTAAGAAGTTTAAACTAGTGAATATTGTACCGTCCACATGAAAATGATTTGCAGATCACCAGATTTGGACGTGAACATTCAATAACGGGTTTTGTTTCGCCACTTCTTAACTCTCAATATGTTTGAACTCTCACACGTTGACTCAAAACAGATTTCTTGCTTCTTATGCAACATTTTACTTTTCTCTTGCTTATAATCTCCCCGTGCAACCGTTCAATCGTACCTATTTTAGTGTGATAATGCACTTTAAATGACCTTCAACTTGACCATGCATCAGGCGTTTGGTTACAAACTGAAACAACTGAATATCACCCAAAGAATTGAGGGTAACATTTGGTTTCTACCTTGGAGACAAGTCTTGCTTTTCTTCAAGCTATTTAGGGTTATTACAAATCGGTATTTTAAACATTAAGGCATGGAGACATGTCCCAGTAGAGACACTCAACGCATATATGAACTTTAAACTGAGCACAATATTTCCTCTTGAAATATATAACACATCCTGGGTGAGTAATATGTTGCATAATGTCCGTTCTATCTTTTAATGAGATCTGAGAGGTCCTAGTTTAACACGAAGCCATAAAGAGCGAGTGCTTGAAGTCTTCCTTGACATGTATATGGATGGAGATCAGCGTCAAACGTTATGTCCAGCCGCCTTTAATGTATTGCAGTCAGTCTCTCATTGTTGTTTAACATCTTTTTAGCTCTGGATAATGGCTGTACTGCACAGACGGGGAGTCTCATATAGCCGTGATGATCACATACGGCCAGCCTGCAACCCAGACAATGCTTCATATTGATCAGAAGATGACGCGCACACACGCACACGCCACACACGCCCACACACACACACACACACACGCACACGCACACCACACGCACACGCACACGCCCATCCCACCATCAGATAGTGAGACAGTATCCGTCCTTTTTGTCCTTGAGCTTGATTTGTGATTATCTCTCCGCACTGCACAGATATTTATAGCCGTTGAAATACACTCACAAACTAGGGAACACACACTCACATATTTTGACAGACTGCTCGGACATCACCCTGCTCCTGTTCAATTATTCATGTCAAAGTCTGGCTGTGCTGCAGCTTACAACCCGGGGTAAATCATTGATGGCTGCGGAGATGCAGGCAGAGAAAGTCTCACCTTAAAATCTGACATTTTAAACCCAATTCGGATGGAAGTCGCTTACTGGAAGGTGCGTTTCTGACCAGCTGGTTATGCATGCTGCTTTTTGGATCATTTAACAGAAGGACGCTTTGAAAATGGAGCTTGTTGCATGTGTTCCAATCAGCTGCTCAAATCATCTATATTTCCATGCAATCACAATATGGACTTGTGCAATATTCAAATGTTAGAAGCACACTATATTTTAAAGGCTACATGTGTTTTGAATGAAGTATTGTTAAGTCCTGACCTACACATCTTATTTTGAGACGTAACAAACATATTGGTACAGATCCTGATATATTTAAATGTGAATAACGATGAATCCCTCTCATAGGCAAATGACCAAATCAAAAAGCAGTGATAACCCATATCTGGCATCCTTAGTGCAGACGTATCACGCTGTTGAATGTATATTAGGAAGATGTTCATCAGTCTGCTTCTGCGTAGCAACTCCCTCCAAAGATGGGCCAATTCACTGATTGGAAAAATACCAAACAAGATGAGATAAAATAAGATGCAACTTTATTTATCGCCGTGGGGAAATGCAGGCGTTTATAGCAGTAACGGGGTCAGAGTTAAAAACGGGAAGACAAAATAGTGTACAAAATAATAATGCAACAAAATAAAAGTGATAAAGTAACTATTGAAGCAATATATCACGGTCAAAAGTTGAGCATTTGTATGAACATGTTAAAGGTCTTCTATCTATTTTTATGCATATATTATAGATTTCAGATATATAAAAATATAGTACGAAAACATGTCTATGAAGTGTTTTGCTCAAACTACCAAACGGATCATGCATTCGAGCCTCATCCCTCTATTTCAGCCCGGTTACGACACACTCTCTCCAGTACAGGTTAGCTCTGAGTGTTAGCATGCTAATGTCAACAAAGACCACATTACCTCCAGAACACATTGCGCATTGTTTCTGATTGGCCCGTTGGTGTAAAGCCCGCCCACATTTCAGATATTACGTCATATCTGCAGCGAATCTGGATCAGCTCCGTTGTCCCCCCGTCTTTAGAGATGTGGGTACGGAGGAAAAGAGAGAGGGTCACACGGGGGACACATGTTGACGTACATAAGACATCGGAAAGTGCATTTTGCATGATGGGAGACTTTTAGAAATGTTAAAGTGATGCCAGAAATTAATATTTATGTTCGTTCAGTACTCCAGAAATATGAACATGGTGTCAAATAGAGCGTCAGAAGGCAGAGACAGCTTGGTTTTACGGAGAATAAAGAATACCGTCCTTTTACTGTGGAGGAATTTAAGAAACCGTAACTCTGGATTTGTTGTTGTTTGAGGTGCGATATATGACTCGGCAGCTTCAAGACATGAAGACACTATTATTCTCAGCTTCGCTCTGATGCAGTATTTTTATATATACATATTTTATACATAAAATACATCAAAAATGTTGCATGATATAGGAGAGATACGATTAATGAATTATCTGTGAAGAAGATGCGGACTCGGTGGGACGGCGATCAGGAAGCAGAGCACGTTCAGAGGAGCGTGGATGCGCGCGGCCACATTTAGCCGGGTGTTACGCCGCGGCTGACATATTGTCTGAGTCTGACAGATGGCTGACACATGCTCTGTGTCGCAGATCCACTGTGACGGAGGCTCTGAGCTGGTGGTGGAAAAACCACAGCGCCTTACTTCAAGCTGTCACAAACTCACACGGTTAACACTCCATTCGTGTCTCCTCCACGTCCCTCCCGCAACCTCTCGGTGAGGCTTAATTATGATGCAGCAATTCATTGAGATTATTTACTTACGGCAATAATCTAAAAACCAAAAGAGAAATCCCATTGATTTGTTGTGGAAGGCAATGGTTATGTATTAGTCAATGTATTGAACGTATGTTCAAATAATAGCAAATAACAAAGAAAAGCTAAATAAACTTTCAAGGGATACAAATACAAAATAAATTCTCAAAGGTTGCGTCATGTTTAGAGATGTCCCCATCCGATCACGTGATCGTGGGATCGGAGCCGATCACGTCTTAAAGTCTTAAAGTCATCCTGAGGACTTCGTTTTGGTTTAAAATGACACAACATCATGTATGTGTTGCTTATTTCTCTCAAAGCTGGCGACAGAGTGGGCGCAGTGTCTCATAGCAGCAGCAAGCTAACGAGAGGCTACGTTCAGCTGGAGACTCGGGAGTCGGGACGGAGAAAACGTCAGGAGTTTGGAAGTATTATGAAATTGAAAGCGAACAACCGACACTTTCAGAGGCTTTCAAAAGGAAAGAGAAACTGCCCCAGAACAGTGAAAAGGCCACCATAACCAGATAGCTGAACTCATCGCGTTGGATGACCAGCCGTTATCTGTTACCTTTTTTGTTTTCTCTTAACGCATTGCATAAAGATCGGATCGGGAAAAATCGGTATCGGCAGATTGTCAAAATCAAATGATCGGAATCGGATCGGGAGCACAAAAACAGGTGATCGGGACATCCCTATTGACGATGCATCTCCCATAGCTGAGTTCAAAAGGGGCAAGAAGAAGCTTACAAACTGTTCTGGTCCTTTAAGCGAATCATTCTTTTGTACAAAACAAACGAAAGCAAATAACTTTTACAACGACAAGAAATAACGAGCATGATTTCGCAGGTCCTTCTTTCGGGATTTGGTTTCTAAATATGTTTCAGTTTAAAGTTGCACAGTTTTTCAGCTCATCATTACAGATCAACACCTTTCTGTTGTGATGCAATGACGTTTGGAATTTGTTCGTATCGACGGTTTTCTGAAAATGCAGTTTCCTCTCAACGTGCGTGTTTTCTCAACGTGTGAAAAGTCCGTGGACATAATGAGGCAATTGTTGATTTGCGGCCTTGAACATAATTTGGATAGTTTTAGAGTCAACCAGGTCTTGTGGTTTTAGTGTTTTTAATGTTTCTTCTTGTAAGGCAAGGCAAGTTTATTTATACAGCACCTTTCAACACAAGCAATTCAAAGTGCTTTACAAACATGAAAGACATTAAAGGTGGGGTCGGTACGTTTCAGAAACCGGCTCGAGATACACTTTTTGTTATATTCCATGGAATGCTCTTAACATCCCGATAGCAATGAATATCTGAAGTGCTTTGACAACAAATCCATACATTTTTTTCATCTGTAGAAGCCGTAATACTGTAAAAAGTACAACCCGGCTAAACGGATTGGATGGCCTACCTGCCTGTCAGCCTTCCATCGGGGCACACACTCACCTCGTGCCCTGATTGGTCATGTGTGCGTTCGTGTGTGTTGGAGGAGGGGCTCTGTGAGGAAGTGGCGGATTTTCTCCGGTTGTGTATTTTCAAATTCTAGCGATCTCGAGCCGGTTTCTCAAACTTGCCTACCCCACCTTTAAGGGCATTAATAAATGTATTGTATTATTTAAAAGCAGAGATAATAAAACATGAATAACACAGATGATTACAAGTTACAGTGCAGTGTGAGATATGAATATATCATTTGAAAGCAGCGGCAACAAGCAAAGTCTTGAGCCTGGATTTATATGCAATACAAACAGAATAGAAAATGACTTTGATAACGGGTACAGACGTCACTTTCTGGCCTTCTTTGCGCTGCCATCTGCAGCTGACAGCCTTCACTGCATATGTTCTGCGTCACCGCACGTGTGGAGAGTGAATTTCCCTCGAAAATATTCCACACCTGTCAACGAGGGACATTCTCAAGAGTGGCAGCATGACGCCCAGATATCACGGTGGTTTCACCTCCTCCCTGAAGGGTGTGGAGCTCTGTGTTCAACGCTGTGTTTGTGCTTACTCAGCAAATAGTCTGCTGGAGATATGATATAAACTGCAACTGGATGGCTGCACAGTGCACACACACTAAAATATTTACCCGCCTCCTCTCCTCCAATCTGTGGGCTTTCCTCCCAGGATGAGTGAGGCATGAGAGGATGAGTTGAAATCAGGTGCACTCGGAGAGAAACGCTTGAAGATGGATAAGGAGGAGGAGGTTTAGTGAGGCGCGATCGTTCAGGCTTGTGCTCTGAAGTGTTACAACTGATTTCTGCTTTTGGATCACCTGAGGGTGTGTGGGAATATTCCCCGAGAGGAGGCTCAGCTGCTGCTTTCTGAAGAATACTGAGAGTAACACT
Source organism: Champsocephalus gunnari (assembly GCA_036324595.1). Taxonomy (NCBI): domain Eukaryota; kingdom Metazoa; phylum Chordata; class Actinopteri; order Perciformes; family Channichthyidae; genus Champsocephalus; species Champsocephalus gunnari. The sequence continues at coordinate 4,397,030 of CM070434.1, read as the reverse complement.
GGAGAAGAAATGGCACGGTAGTTTTGAAATGTGGGGTTCTGCTTTCTCCGTACCCATCATAGAGCCTATGCGTTACATCAATGCACACAATGTATGCACTATCTTGTTCTTTATTACTTGCACATATTTTATTCAATTCTGTTTCTAGGATTATAAATATATTCAATGTAAATACTGCTATTTTTGCCTGTTATTATAGTTTTCTTCAAATAGTTTTCTATCTGTGTTTTTAATCTGTTTTATTTTATGTATGCACCACAACACCAAGTCAAATTCCTCGTGTGTGTTAACCTACCTGGTAATAAACCTGATTCTGATTCTGATGATCAAGAACAGCCATTTTGATCCCGAGTAATGGCTTTATTGTTTCTTAGATGCAGCACTGCGAGGGTGTACTCTATAGACTGTATGTATAGATAACCACGTGTCTAATTTGCAAACGTGAAGACATTCCTGGATACAGATCATTTGAAGCTAGAATATGTGCAGTGTTGATCAAGCCTGTTAGCGTTAGCCACTTAGCTTCTAAGTTAGCACCACGGTAGCTGTTGGGCTACAGCAATACAGCAACTCGTATTTATTTCAATACGTTGATATGATCAAATTGTCACACTTTGTATTACACAGATTTTAGTTACAAATGTCCTGTGTGTGTTTGCTGACCGGTATCTAGCTTGTCAGCGTTAGCCACTTAGCTGCTACATTAGCACAACAAGGGGCTGTAAGTATAGAACGACGATACAACTAACCCTAATATCACCGTAGATACACGTATGACTGATTTAACCCATGTTTGATTACACATTCCCATGATTATGGGTTCATAAACATCATGTTTGTGTCTGCTTAGAATGATGAGAGCATACAGAGCTAACAGCGCTAGCTAACATTCCTGGTAATATACATGTTGCTAAGCTAGCTAGCTTCACGGTCAGTTACTGTATAATATAATCAAATCTTCCTTTTACACCTTTCTTTCTTGCTCTTTTGTAGGTTGTGGCTGATCACCAATAGAGCTTGCTTTGGAAACATATTTTTACTCTCTAACAACAGACCCAGCTTAATTTAATTGGAGTAAAGTATGCTATGGATTAGCAACATCAAGCATACGTTGTGGCATTACATGTTTGACTGGTTTTACAATACTTTGCATTGTTCCTCATTTCATTTAGACGATACACACGTTTCATAGTTTGCTTCAGTTCTACAAAGTTAGCATGCTTCGCTGCTGTGTTTCTCCCGGCTGTCGGTTCCTCTGTGCAAAGCCAAAATGCTGTCATTTATTCAAACTTCAGGTCCATTTTCTTCTCTGTCTTGTTAATGAAATGCAATCCCTTCGTGTGTGATCGAGGACGGAACAACAGCAGATGTGTTTTGGTTTTGTCAAGGTAATACTTAAAAAGATGCGTCAGTGTTTTTGAGGACGCTGAGAAGGAAGGATAGCTGCACCGAGGTGTTTACAGTACACCAAGGTTTTAACTGTAACACACTCACACACACTCACGCACACTCACACCACACACACACACTCACACACACACACAACACACACACACACACCACACACACACACACACACACACACACACACACACACACACACACCACACACACACACTCACACTCACACTCACACTCACCCATACACTGATAATGGCAGCTCTCAGCAGTTTTCCCAGGCCTTTTTTTACGAAAGCTCTGTACCAAGATATCTGACCGAGCCAGACTCCAAGCTCATTGTACAGTTAGGTACATGACACACACACACACACACACACACACACACACGCACTTTACACACACTGTACAGCCACACTGACGGAAGCAATCTGCTCTCAGTAGGGGTCAGGTAAACATACAGTGACTGCTTCTCGAACACACAACACAAATTCCATAGCTCTCACACACACACACACACACACACACACACACACACACACACACACACACACACACACACACACCCCCTCCATATGGTAACCCAGACAGTGTTATAGCTGAGCTCTCGGTGACGCCTTGCTGCCATATGCGTGGTTGTTAGTCTGATATCTGCAGTTTGAGCTTGTGCCCACTGTGCGATGATGTTTACACACGATAAGTGGTAATTGTATCTAAATAGCACTCAGCTTTATCCTCTTTTTATGGATAAATGTGTTGATGCCTCAGGATAGAAACGTATGGCTCTCGTGTTCACTGTGACCTTCCAGCTTCCGTGTAATTAAATACAAACACTTTTAAACACACATTGGTACGTCTGCACATTACGCATGCATACACCGTCTCACTGCATGACTATCGCTTAACACAGATTATATATAACCCTGCAGGGAATACAACGACAATCTGCAGACTCTTTCTCACTGCATTATGATGCATATCTGATGATGGAAGAATACTCCTAGAATGGAAATCTTCTATACCACCTAAAGCATCTCAATGGCTTAAAGATCTAATGCTAATGAGGAGACAGGATTTAGGAGGGAAAGGCCAAGACAACTATGACACCATTATGTGCAGCTAAAGTCAATGTGAACTTGGAGAAGATTAAATATAACCTGAGGGGCTCCTCAAAACTATTTGAATCTGTCTGGGGCTCTACGATACCTACAGCTGAACTGAAGACACTCCATGAAGGAGAGAGAGGGGGACTACCAATGTATGTTTTTTCTTCTTGTGTCTCTTTTTATATTAATTTTTGTATTTATTTATATTTGTTCTGTCTTTGTATACATGTATGTATGTAGGTAGGTACGTGTATGTATGTACATATGGGTACAAGTATTACTGTTACTATTCTTTATTCCCTTATCTATACATTTTCTTTTAATATTATCTTCTATATTACTTTACTTTTACCTACAGGTATCCATCTTATTCATTTAATTAGTTATTTATTTTACTAGCTAGGACCGGGAGGGAGGGAGAGGGGACAAATAAATAAAAATATTGACTGTATAAATGTAATCTCATTGTGCCTGACTCAATAAAAAAAAAGTTAGAAAGGAAATGATGTGACGATGATGGACACAATGAAATGAAAGTTAAATTCTTCTACAGCTGTCGATAGATGACGGTGGAGGACGAGAGATCAAAGTGGATTTATCTTTAACGGCTGAGGTTACACGGTGGCTGCAGACATAATGTCTAAGACGCTTTCAAATGCCTGACGCAAAACCCAACACCATTTTCTGTTTTAGAAAACCTGTGCTACTCAGCAATCTTTATTATTACAATTACACCACTGTATACATTGTTGTTATATAGTATACCTTGTTTCAAACCTTTATGTATGCAGGTGAATCCCATTGAGGCAATTGATCTCTTTTTCAAGAGCCGCGTTCTCACTGCGGTACTTTTCCCACAAAGGTTCATGCGAACTTAGTTCATGCAAACTCTTTAGTTCGCATGAACTAAGTACAGATCGCGTTCACACCGGAAAAAGTCCCTGGGGGAGGATTAGGCAAATGAAGCCGCTGACGTCACTTCTTCTTCTTCTGCTTTGGGTTTACTGGCAGGCCGCAACCCACTTCACGGCGTATACTGCCGCCCAAAGTCCCCGGCCGGAAGTCCCCGGAGTTGGGGAAGGCTTCAGTAGAAGCTGCTGGGAGTCCCAGCAGCTTCTACTGAAGCCTTCCGAGTAAATCTCCAGAACGCCGACACCTCCTCATCTCCACCGCTCCCATGTTTTATTTTGTGCTGCCATAAGTTAGTCTCTCTGCGTTTCTGCGCTGGGCTAATGCTAATGCTAATAATGCTAATGCGAGGATAATAAAATGGCGGCTTCACAAAACTTTTTGGGAGTGTTACGGGGCGTGGTTTGCAATCCGCCCAGCCAATCAGACATATAGCTCTTTTCTCACAAAGAGCCGCTCGAAAGTCCCTGCTCTCTAGCAGGGACTTTCGAGCGGGTAAAAAGGTTTCGCATGAACTACTTTTAGTACCGGCTCTTTTTGGTGTGAACGCGATCATGAACTAAGTTCGCATGAACCTTTGTGGGAAAAGTACCGCAGTGTGAACGCGGCTAAGGGTGACCTGCTGCAAGTAGGTTCCACATGAATACATATAAACATAACAGAAAAACTAAAAGGACATCGTACAGCATATTTACAGCGACTACAGTTTACATAGCTAGTAACATTTACAGGTTCCAACCGTTTCCGATTGGATGCTTTAAAAACATTTAGTGGCACCAGATTGCTCAGTTTCCATTTAATCTGCAGACTGTTCCAAGACAGAGGAGCTGCATCTAACAGCTGTCTTCCCTAAGACAGTCCTAGCAGTTGGCACATCTAATAAAACCACAGCATGCGATCTCAGGCAGTAGCCACTTACAATTCTCCGTGAGATCAGGGAGCAGATGTTTTATTTATCTATTCATTTATTTAACAGGGACAGTGCGCATTAATGAACATTTCTGTAAACGTGCCAGAGTTTTTTTCATCTGTAGTCCTTGGACAGATTTTAAAAGTCAACCTAAAACACATTTCATTTTAAACGAGTAAATACAATACATTTAAAACATGCAACAGACATTACTGGGATACTTAAATGAAACGATTTAAAATATAGAACATTAAAACAAAACAAAAGAACATGTTAAAACACAGGTTGTACTGAGCAGGAGATCGGGTCGGTGTTGGCAGAGCCGATTCCTCACTCACCAGGTTTTGAGTTGGGGTTTAAACAAAGTGAACGTGGTCTGGTCTCTGATTGGAGGTGGGATCGAGTTCCATCGCTGAGCGGCTTTAACAGAACATGAAGACTGACTGAAAGAACTTTTTCTGAGTGGAATAATGCAATCTCCTCTCGCTGCACGTCGTTGTGCGTATGTTAATAAACTGGCTAAGAGGAGGTGAGGTAAGGCCGTGGACAATCTTGTAAAAAAGGCAAGCATTTGTTTAATGCTGCAACTCTGACTACTTTCAAATCCAGGCTGAAGACTTTTCTCTTTGTCGCTGCTTTTAATTGAACTATTCACATCTTAAACGGCACTGTAACTTTTAGCCATGTACTTTTTCCTTAATGTTTATTTTATTAGCTTTTCTTTTTTAATGCTTAATGTCTTTCATTTTTGTTGTTTTTGTTTTGTTTTGTAAAGCACTTTGAATTGCCTTGCGTTGAAAAGTGCTGTATAAATAAACTTGCCTTGCCTAATGAGGTTTTCGCAGCTGAGCAAGTTGTATTTTTGGAGTATTGGGCAGTGATGCGAAAAAACTGATTTTTTGTCCAGTATTTTGAGTGTTTGTTTGTACGATGACTCCAGTGGTTTTAATGTTGTTGTTCTGGCACATGACCAGGTAGTTAAACAGTAGGTGATGTGTGAGAGAACCATAGAGTCAGAGATGCCTCAATTGGCATGTAATCTCTGGTGAACCTACATTCGACAGACTGAATTTGACCCTATTACATATTTTTTTAACCTGAGCCTTGAAATTGAGTGTTGAATCAATCCTGACTCCAAGGTACTTGTATTGTGACACCACCTGTAGCCTCTCCCCTGACACAAACACATCTGGCGCAACACAAGAGGACTTTGTTTAGGTGAAGAAGATGCCTACTGTTTACAAATATTTAGTTGCAAACTGCATCGTTCCAACCAAGTTGTGACTTGAACCATGGCGTTTGTCAGTTCATTAGCCACTTGTGTCATATAGCTTCCATGTACATATTACAGTGTCACCTGCATACATTTGGATGTTTGCGTCAGGACATACAGATGGTAAATCATTTATATAGAGTAAAAATAGTAATGGTCCCAGGATTGAACCTTGTGGGACACCTGTCGAAAAGATGGAAGTTTCCCTAGCATGGCTTTGTATATAAAAATGTACCAGTGACTGAGCCTCCGTGCAGTTAGTGAAAGCAAACCAGCCCTTGCACACAGGGTACAGTGAAGGGTTAATGCTTTACAGTTTGTCACACATCTCAGTGCGCTGTGATACGCAGCATCTAACTTGACCAGGCAATGGGCAGGTGCATTCATATAGACCAGATCCCCATAGTCCAGCACAGGTCAAAGGTCACAGAGCCTTTTCCTGGCCTCAAGCGAGAAACAGGACTTGTTCCTGTAGAAGAAACCTAGTTTTGATTTCCTAGCCTTTGCCCAGGCCTTGTTTCTCTCATGTAGAAGACTAGATAATTCAGCAGAAAACCAAGGAGTGTCTCGTCCCTTCACTCTAAATGTACGCAGGGGTGCATGTCTATCAATGATCTCCATAAAACCAAGATACAAATAAGACCATGCGGTTTCTACATCAGCACACAGATCGATTTTACCCCAATCAAACCCAAACAGATCGGAACAAAACCCTGCTCCACAAAATTAGGGTTGCCAGAAACTGACCATGATCAAAATCGATTATTCGGCAGCCCTGGCGAATAATAATCGATTATTATTCACCTGCCCTCCCTCCACCCGCACGCAGGCTTCCTCCAAGTTTACACTAAAACAAACTGGTGGTGTGACCAATGACAATTATTAATACTATTACTATTATTAGCATATATATATTATATATATTTTGGTTGAAACTAACTAAAAAAAATAAAATCGATTTTTAAAAATAATATTCGATTATGGAGACTGTAGCGAATATTAGAATGTTTTATGTCTCTCTTGATGATAATGCGAGGTTTAACCTTTTGAACCTTAGTGTCCCTAATTGTGGCCACAACACAGTGATCGCTCAGATCATTCCAAATATTCCCACAGAAGAATATTTATAGGGAACATTTGTTAGAATGAGAACAATTAGGGAGGATTTATTAGGGGACTTAATGTTAGGGCGAGTAGGACTGTCCACGATCTGAGTAACATTCAGAGATACAAAGGTTTTTAAAATCCTCTGACACTGCAGTTAAAATCTCCAAGCAGCACTATTTCCTTGTAGTCTAGTTGAGATAACAGATTTGCCAACGAAGACAAGGAGTCCTTGCCAGCTGAGGGGGGTCTGTAGCAGCCCACCACCATGACCTGTTGACCCTTTGCCACTTCGATATTTAAGGCTAAACATTCAGATTTTACATCGTTACATTTAAATGTAACTTTAACTTTTTATATATACATTTTGACTTTTCTTTATTCTTATAGCCTAAAAAAAGCCAATTAACCCTGATATAAATCAAGTATTCTGATGCAGACGATAAGAAGCCAGATTTGTGTCAGGTTGCAAATATCGAATCAAAATTGAGTATTTGTAATGACCGTCACGTCAGGTAGTCTGTGCTTTGTAATGGAAAATATGATCATCAGAGAATTGTGCTCTGATGTTATATTTAACATATACATAATAATATTCTGTAAGCCTTACATGTCGAGAGACAGTAGACCTCGGGAAGGTGATCAGTCACAAGGTGCCATGTGACGATGAGTCTAATTTCACTCGGCTATCTCATGACTAAGCATGTACTTACTGTACCTGTATAAAAGCTCTCTCTTCAGTTTGAGTAGTTGCACTCGGCTGTGGAGACATTGCTTTTCAAATGCTGTTTGCCTCTTTTGCAAAAGATGAACGACTCAGAAGAACAACTCTTTGACTAGTTAATTTCAAGAACTTCCACCACAGCTTTTAATAACTTTTACTGTGTTGCATTGTTTCATTACCTACACTTCATTTGATCACAAACATTTGAGGTAATCTGACAACAATATACATAGTGTTTCCTACTCCTACCTTACTCACCTTTCCTACCCATACCTTTCCTTACCTTACCTTTCCAAAGCTTTCCTTTCATTACCTTACCTTACCGTACCTTTCCTTATCTAACCTTTCCTTTCATATCCTTTCCTTTCCTTACACTGCCTTTCCTTTCCTTTGTTTCCTTTCATTCCCTTTCCGTTCCATACTTTTCCATTCCTAACCTTCCTTTCCTTTCCTTTCCTTACCATTCCTAACCTTTCCATTCCTAACTTTCCTTTCATTTCCTTTCATTACCTTACCTTACCGTACCTTTCCTTATCTAACCTTTCCTTTCATATCCTTTCCTTTCCTTACACTGCCTTTCCTTTGTTTCCTTTCATTCCCTTTCCGTTCCATACTTTTCCATTCCTAACCTTCCTTTCCTTTCCTTTCCTTACCATTCCTAACCTTTCCATTCCTAACCTTCCTTTCATTTCCTTTCATTACCTTACCTTACCGTACCTTTCCTTATCTAACCTTTCCTTTCATATCCTTTCCTTTCCTTACACTGCCTTTCCTTTCCTTTGTTTCCTTTCATTCCCTTTCCGTTCCATACTTTTCCATTCCTAACCTTCCTTTCATTTCCTTTCCTTTCTTACCATTCCTAACTTTTCCATTCCTAACCTTCCTTTCCTTTCATTTCCTTTCATTACCTTACCTTACCGTAACTTTCCTTATCTAACCTTTCCTTTCATATCCTTTCCTTTCCTTACACTGCCTTTCCTTTCCTTTCCTTACATTTCCTTTCCTTATCTTTCCTTTCCTTTCCTAATCTTACCTTTCCTTTCCTTACCTTATATCCTTACCATCCTATCTTATTTTGTGTATTCTGCCCCGCCGCTGCCCCGGGAAACTCTGCAGTGTAATGTTGAATCAGAAGTGGGTGTTGTTAGCGTGTGATTGGCCGCTGGGCGCTGGCAGAGCAGCTGGCACCTATCTGTCACCATCTCCCTCACACTAACACCCAGAGATACTGTTGACTCACAGCGCAGGTATTCTGCAGGCCAGACAGTGACATGCTTTAACACCGAAACACTAACGCCGGTTATAACTCTCACTGGGATGCACGAACAATCCGACTCGGTTCATGGAGTAAAATGCAAATTCACTTTCTCTTAATAACACGAAGACGCTACTTTCTTAAGATGCTTAGACTTTTGTCCTCGAAATGCTGCTTACTCTGCTCTTTACTTTGGTCCGCGGTTGTTTTTTCATTGGCAACTTCTCTTTGTTTTCTGCTGATATTGGTCTGATAAACCTCGGCTCCGTTTCCTCCTGCTCTCCATCAACATTTTATAATTCGTTCGTGCCAGAATGTTGCTCTGAATCCGTCAAAAATCACGAGGGAATTAAATTGGCACCTGCCAAACGGAGTCAGTGTTTGCTGTGGCTGGTAAACGTTTCAGGTCGGCTGCCAACGTGGCAGACGCAGCAAGACATATTATTTTTCGAAAGCAATTCATGAAATAAAAATAGTCTGGGATTCAGATATGGTCCGTATTTATCCTGTCTCGTACCACATCCTTTTGTTCTCAAATCTAAAAGACTCGGAAGTGGCAACAGCATTTCCAGATAATCCAACCGACCATGAACAAAAACGGTTTCATTTCATCGTTTCAATGTTCGATCGACTGGAGCTGGATAATGTTCTCAGGATATATCAGTATGTAGTGTCTCTACTTTAAAGAGTCCTCTCCTGCTGATGTTCAGGTGTATATCAGTGTGTAGTGTCTCTACTTTAAAGAGTCCTCTCCTGCTGATGTATCAGATGTCTCTACTTTAAAGAGTCCTTCCTGCTGATGTTCAGGTGTATATCAGTATGTGTGTCTCTACTTTAAAGAGTCCTCTCCTGCTGATGTTCAGGTGTATATCAGTATGTAGTGTCTCTACTTTAAAGAGTCCTCTCCTGCTGATGTTCAGGGTGTATATCAGTATGTAGTGTCTCTACTTTAAAGAGTCCTCTCCTGCTGATGTTCAGGTGTATATCAGTATGTAGTGTCTCTACTTTAAAGAGTCCTCTCCTGCTGATGTTCAGGTGTATATCAGTATGTAGTGTCTCTAATTTAAAGAGTCCTCTCCTCTGATGTCAGGTGTATCAGTAGTAGTGTCTCTACTTTAAAGAGTCCTCTCCTCTGATGTTCAGGTGTATATCAGTATGTAGTGTCTCTACTTTAAAGAGTCCTCTCCTGCTGATGCTCAGGTGTATATCAGTATGTAGTGTCTCTACTTTAAAGAGTCCTCTCCTGCTGATGTTCAGGTGTATATCAGTATGTAGTGTCTCTACTTTAAAGAGTCCTCTCCTCTGATGTTCAGGTGTATATCAGTATGTAGTGTCTCTACTTTAAAGAGTCCTCTCCTGCTGATGCTCAGGTGTATATCAGTATGTAGTGTCTCTACTTTAAAGAGTCCTCTCCTGCTGATGTTCAGGTGTATATCAGTATGTAGTGTCTCTACTTTAAAGAGTCCTCTCCTGCTGATGTTCAGGTGTATATCAGTATGTAGTGTCTCTACTTTAAAGAGTCCTCTCGGCTGATGTTCAGGTGTATATCAGTATGTATCTCTACTTTAAAGAGTCGTCTAATTGCCGCTGGAAGGCCAAACAAACTTCCTGTTATATGCTTCTTTGTGTGTTTATTGTCACACATCCAAATGACTGCATGCCACATAGCAGCTGAGAGGAAAACACAACCTCTGGGTGTAATCACGCGTCGTCGGTGTCACCCTCTTAAAGCCAGCGTATGTGATCTCTTAGTGAATAACCGCGTGTGACCCTTCAGTGCATATGTGGGCTAATCTTAGCTTTAGCGCTGGCTCTAGTCAACGATCAGGATGAAGAGACATAAGCACATGACGAGTGCTGCCGTGACAACCAACTGCACCTCAGGGAGAATCCTGTAATGTGACAGGTCATAAGTAGTGGGGACACTTTTATTAAACTCTGCATCAGTTTGTAAACAAAACCAGAAACCTTCCTTCCTTCCTTCCTTCCTTCCTTCTTTCTTTCTTTCTTTCTTTCTTTCTCCCTCCCTCCCTCCCTCCTTCCTCCCTCCCTCCCTTCCTTCCTTTATTCCTTCCTTCCTTCCCTCCCTCCCTCCCTCCCTCCCTCCCTCCCTCCCTCCCTTCTTCCTCCTCCCTCCCTCCCTTCCATCCTTTATTCTTTCCTTCCTCCCTCCCTCCCTCCCTTCCTCCCTCCCTCCCTCCCTCCCTCCCTCCCTCCCTCCCTCCCTCCTTCCTTCCTTCCTCCTCCCTCCCTTCCTTCCTTCCTTCCTTCCTTCTAGAAGTTGCATTTGTGATTTTTTTAACTTATTCAGATGATTTTGCGGCATATTTTCTCTCTCACTTTTCACCCTCTCATTCTGTAGATTACTTTTACTGCAGCCTGGCAAGTGACTATTAAGTGTCATCTTCAAGTGTGTATCTGAATGAAAACGATGTGAATAAAACAGAATAGCTTGTCTGAAAGTTGCATTAATAAAAGCGAGCTGCGTGGAAACATTCTTGGTGAATAATTGATGACGTACATGAAGCGTTTGAGCTCAAGTGCAGAGCCGTAAAATGAGATTTGTGTGAGGATGCGAGTAGACCGTAACCTTCCTCGCATTTATACTTAATGTCATGTATTTCCAATATTCTTTTGTACCCATCGTTTGAGCTCTGACTGCAGCTCTGGTCATTAAACGGCCTTGGACCTCCATCAAAATAAGGACAGGGGATATAAAACACTATTATCCGTTTACAACTGGCTTTAAATCCTCACGCACTGCTGCAGGCTCGTTGCCGAGTGCAGACGCACAACAACGGTGTTATTTTCTACAACACCATTTAACTATTTCCGCCAGCACCCAGTGAGCCGCGATGCTTCCATGCTGCTGCCTTTACGACCGATGCCGCGGTGGAAAACAAAAGAGCCGTCGACGAAATAAATAGCAGCTTCAAAGTGGGAGGGATCCACGAATGGAGCCTTGCCAGGATTACAAAAGGATACACGCACAGGTAAACATGTCGCTTTTCACTGTGGAAACATGCTATCGCTGACGTACACGTTGGTGCAGTTAAAAGGGATTTACAGGTGACCGACGGGATGAATATACTAATGCATAGTGGGACAGTTAGACATCCAGGCACACACACCAATATCTGATACAGGCGAAATGATAACGGAGAAAAGGCATTATAAGTCGAATGGAGATGCATCGTCAATAGGGATGTCCCGATCACCTTTTTTTGCTCCCGATCCGATTCCGATCATTTGATTTTGACAATCTGCCGATACCGATTTTTCCCGATCCGATCTTTATGCAATGCGTTAAGAGAAAGAAAAGGTAACAGATAACGGCTGGTCATCCAACGCGATGAGTTCAGCTATCTGGCTGTTATCTGTTCTGGGGCAGTTTCTCTTTCCTTTGAAAGCCTCTGAAAGTGTCGGTTGTCTCAGTGCCGTTACCCGAGTGGCCGCTGTGTACTCGCCGTGTTGTTGTTGTTGTTTGTTTCTCAGGTGGCGTGTTAGATTGGTCGTGTTGAACGTAGCTCTGTTCTTTCCACCACGCGGAACCTCCGCCTTGCAAACATTGCATCTGGCTGTTACACTGCCTTCGCTTTCAATTTCATAATACTTCCAAACTCCTGACATTTGCTCCGTCCCGACTCCCGAGTCTCCAGCTGGACGTAGCCTCTCGTTAGCTCGCTGCTGCTATCAGACACTGCGCCCACTCTGTTGCTCTGAGAGGAATAACCAGGTCTGAAAGCAAGCCCAAAGGAAGCAACACATACATGATGTTGTGTCATTTTAAACCAAAACTAAGTCCTCAGGATGACTTCAAGACGTGAACATGGTCATTTTTGTTTTGTAACATTAAATAAATGTTAAAAAAAAATCCTGAAAAAAAATAACAAATCCCGATCCCCGATTTTTTTCCCCTCCCGATTCCGATCTTTTGAAAATCACGTGATCGGCTCCGATCCCCGTTCACGTGATCGGATCGGGACATCTCTAATCGTCAACATTATGCAAGATATGCCGACACCTTTCTTTTTAGATGTGGATGTTTATACTATTAAAGCTAACCGGATGATTGAGTCCAACACACAGGTTTGATCCTTTACAGACCATTTACATGCACTAAAACCCACACCACAGGATGGAGAAACAAAGGGCCTCTTTAAAGACTCCCTAACACCCTCCGTCTCATCATATTCAATCTCCCAGCGTCAGTCCGGTCTCTCTTCTTAAGTCCTGTTGAATTCTCCATCACATCTTGCCTTAACCCCTTGACGTTTCTCACTCAGGGTAAGGGAAAGTGGTTAGGAAAGGACACAGAACCTGACTTTATTTGACAACCTAAGCCAGTGAGTTGCTGATATGAGACGGGCAGCAGACAAGGTAAAGGTCGGAGCTTCGGGTCCTGCTGAGATGGTGGAGGCTGCGTCTCAGGATCAAAGATGGCCTTTACAAGAAGACTTATTGTGGGCCTCTGCTGCCAGCTTTCTTTCTGCTGAGTATTGAGTTCCTCTCTCCGGCTCCCAGACAATTGACTGCGCAGCATAGATTTAGTGTGTGCTGTGCGGAGGGCTGTTTGGGGAAGCTTCGGTGGAGTATAGATCAATGGGTTCTGCAGAGGAAAGCAGATGAAGGGACTGTGAGGGGGGGGGAGACTGTGAGGGAGAATCAGATTTAACAGCAAGTGATCAAGGACATGACATGAAGGGACTCAGTTAAGGCAGGGTTAGGCGTAGGTGAGGGTTATACCTTATTTTTTACAGAATTTCAGATCAATAATTCACTAAACATGTACACTTCTAGCAGTTTATATAACCCATTACGGGAAGGAGCAGGACGAATTCAGTCTTATGTAAATCAATTAAATAACGTTTTTGCACGAATTATATAATTCTTACAAAGAAAGAAAACGCAGCGGATCAGACGTTTAAAATAAAAACGGTAATCCAAAACAGCCAGGAAAAATGTGCAATCGGTGCATCTCTTCTCCAAACACATCCTCCGCTCTCCTTCCCTCCACCTCTCTCGTTCTGCCTGTCACCGTTTGTTTCCTCCTCTCTGCTCGGCCTACAGGCTGCAAGGCGCTCTTTTGGTCGTCTTGGCAGGATGTGGCGCTCTGGCTCCTGGAGACGTCGTGGGTCTGGCAGAAATCTGATGCCGCTCTCGGTGAAATGATAATAGGGATGACTCGCGAACTTAAAACGCAGCCCAATACATTTTGATGATGTACTGAAGCGTTGTTAATCGTATGGGTTAGCGTAGTGTCAAAAGCCTCACGGAATTGATTCTAAACCGACCGTTTCTATTCACTAAATGCTCTGAAGTCGTGCAGGGAAGACAAGTATTTAAATGTCTTGTTTTACAACATATAATATGTCAGTAAATACCCCACTGGTGAATTTAAAAACGGCGGTTGCTAACAAGTGTCTAAATGAGACGGCTAAACGTCATCACGCCCAACATTAACCGAAACCAACTGTTTCTATTCACAAAATGCTCTGAAGTCGTGAGGGGAGGACATATTTAGTTTGTTATCCTGATAGAAGGTCTGTGGTTAACATTGCAGAAGTCGTGAAGTCATGTGACCGTGCTTTAGTTCCTTTATAGCCCAACATTAGCCTCCTTTAGCTTAGCGGTGGTGACGTGAAGTCATGTGACCGTGCTGTAGTTCCTTTATAGCCCAACATTAGCCACCTTTAGCTTAGCGGTGGTGACGTGAAGTCATGTGACCGTGCTGTAGTTCCTTTATAGCCCAACATTAGCCACCTTTAGCTTAGCGGTGGTGACGTGAAGTCATGTGACCGTGCTGTAGTTCCTTTATAGCCCAACATTAGCCACCTTTAGCTTAGCGGTGGTGACGTGAAGTCATGTGACCGTGCTGTAGTTCCTTTATAGCCCAACATTAGCCTCCTTTAGCTTAGCGGTGGTGACGTGAAGTCATGTGACCGTGCTGTAGTTCCTTTATAGCCCAACATTAGCCTCCTTTAGCTTAGCGGTGGTGATGTGAAGTCATGTGACCGTGCTGTAGTTCCTTTATAGCCCAACATTAGCAAACAGACGGTTATTGTTCAACTGCAGCATGTGTGTCATCATACAGTTTTGGAAACCATCATAAATGTGTCATGTGGTTGATTTGACATTTTCTTCTGCCAAACACGAAATGTCCAAATGTTTTCCCAGATGTTTTAGTTATTCGTCGT